>BSBM01000476.1:24375000-24630000 GCA_027924585.1 Larix kaempferi
GCATTGTTGATGTTTGGTTTTGTTGGGTTGTTTCAGAGTGGCTTTGGGTTCCATTTTGGACGAGTTTGAGTTTTGGTAGTGGTGGACACTTTGGTCTCCCCCACCTTCATCCGCTTGACCTTGCATTCCCTTCTCTCCTCACCTGATCTAGTCCTTCCATTGGCTTATATCCCAGACCTCCTTTGCGCATGTTATTTGACTTTGATTGCATTAGGTTGTTTGATTGAGTGTTTTGAGTGTTTTTGAGTGTTTTCAGTCCATATGAGAGCTTGTCATTTTCTATAGAATTTACTGATTGTTTAGAGTGCTGCAAATCAACTTTATTTTCAATCATTCATGCTTAAAAATATCATTGTTATCAAGTTGTAATCTTGGCATATCATTGGAAAATTTAAAGTGCATCATTTTTACCGTTTTCACGTGCATTTGAAAATTGTTGCAGAAATTGGTTCATGCATTGGAATGTATCATTCATTAGTCTTTTGGAAAGTTTGAGAGAAAAATTAATCATTTGTGCTTTTCAGGAATTATGAATCATTCATTTTCTTGAACAATTCGAGTGAGATCAAGTTTTTACAAAAGTGATTCCGTGCTTGAAAGAGTTGTATGCATTTTTGGTTTTTTATGCTTTTAAGCCATCATGGTGGAATTTGAAAAGTTAGAGTGCTCTAGATAAGAAATTTCTCTCTTTTCATCGCTTAGTTTTTTATTCGAAAGGACAAAAGAAAATGCATAGATTTGGTTATGATGCTTGTTGATTTTTTGTGTTTTGCTTGGAAAAATGAAAAAAAAAAAAATGAAAAGAGTATTTTTGTTGTCAGATTTGATAGATTTGGGATTGTCTTGTATTTTGTTTCTTTGGTAAAACCACTCGGAAAGAGATTTCTCCCTCCAATATATAGATTTCATCAAAATAAAAGTACATTTTTTGCATGTAGTTAGGACTTGCATTATGTTTACATTTATGTACTCACTTCATGCATTCACCTAACCGTATAGATAAAATTAACGGTAGAACTAGGATAAATTTTTTAGTAACTTGTGTGTTAAGTTAGAGACGTGTTCCGACGTCGTAAAACATGGCAGCTGTCATTACTTGCCATCATTGTATTCCAGGGGTGTTGTAGTCTTCAACATACCAACCGGTATATCAGAGCTGATTCACGTACCAACTAGGTATATTGAAGCTCTTTCACGTACCCACCAAGTACTTCATGTACTTGGCGTATATCAAAAGGTGTTTCACGTACTTGGCGTATATCGAAAGGTGTTTCACGTACTTGGCGTATATCGAAAGGTGTTTCACATACTCGGTAGTATATAGGAAGGTCTCATGATGTACGATTGTGCATTAGAAAACACCACTACGGATTTGAGCTCCCATGTGCCTTGCGTATATCGGGACACACCATTAGGATTCCTGAAACCAACTGAGTTATCCATTTGGCCATCTTGGCAGAGAAATACACTGAGAACAACACTCGGGGAGCTACTACGCACGTACTATCAGGTAGTCAGGTTATATGGTCAGGGGTACAGTCCTAATCCTCCCTAGTTAGTGCTCTGGAAAATTGGGCCGAGTATAACTATTGGACCCTGGAGTATATCGCGAGTTGCGAAGCCTTGACAATCCCGTGAGGTTCCAAACTTTTAAATCCACTCCTATCGCATAATTTTGCTTGTGGCCTTAGTTCGTGTAGGATTTTTTCTGGACTGCTTTTCTTTTGTTTAGATTACCCTAGGAGAAACTCTGTTTCAGTCACTTTGGTTGAATTTCCTTGGAGAAGGTCCCGTAGGATTCTAAAATTACCACCCGAATATCCCCTTAACCAAGAGGTAATTTCGAAGGTGAGAATGGACCCTCAAGCCATAATCGTGTTACTTGAAGTAGAAAACCCTACTCTGAATATTGGGGCACAACGTTTCCCCACAGATTCACCTTCCTCCAACCCCCGGCAGGGTGAAGAGGGGGAAACTTCCACTTCACAAGACTCACCTCCCATTTTACCGGGAGATACTGGATCATTGGAATGGTTAAATCCACCCCAGGATGACCCTGTATCAGTTTTTGGTCCAGTTGCAGCTTATTGGACATCGTCTCTAGGCCACCCAGTGGCTCATTTTGCCGTTGTAACCCCACCTAGTTGGGCTACTCGCTATGTCCCTCTAGAACCTTATTGTGAGAAATTGGCTTGTTTACGTGCTATGCGCAAGGAGTTTCAAAGACAAAGTCTTTTACAAAGGGTTGAAGACTCGGCGTTACCTACTTATCAACAAGTCTTGATTCGTTTCTTATCTTTTGACTCACTGGAATCATCCACCCAACACATGACCACTTTTGAATCTGGTCAACCCTCATCTCCTGCACATACACCCCTTAGACATGAGACCAGTTCTATATCTCACACGACTCAACCTGTTGAAGGACAACAGTCCAACACACATGTTACTACCACGGTTACTTTACCCATTCCTCCCCCACCCCCAAACTCGCAGGGAGGATACTCTTTACCCCCTACCTTTATTACGGGTAATTTCAACCCTGTAGTAGATAATCAACAACCCATGTTGGGTCAACCTTTAATTAGTGGTCAACAAGTTGTTGCTGGGGGGAAACCCCTGTCTCCCAACCATAATATTGGAGGAGGAGTTCCCATCGGTCCTTCTGTTGGAAATTCCTTACATGTTGGACCTTCCTCCATGGGATTATCCCATATTGGGGGACCATCCAATGTAATTCAACCACCATGGAGTCAAGCGTATCCAAGTTGTCTTAACCCCGTGTCAGGACAATTCAATCCTGGAAACGCACTCTACGAGATACCTTATCCTGAAAATCCATACACTCGATGGGGGCAGCAAAATGTTTTATAGCATGGAACCCCACCTACCATCCCTCAAGTCCCACCACCCCCGTTTGGTCCATCCCCACCTCCCGTCTGAGGCGGTGGGTCCACACACAATTCTGGAGGGGGAAGATGTCTCCCTTTTGGAGGAGGACCACCTCATTCTAGCAATAATGGCCCACCCCCCCTAGTGGTAGAGGTCGAGGCTCTCCCCCTTCAGGCTGAGGTGGAGGGCCAAACCCCTGGTGGTGGCGCCCCCCCCACCTTATGGTGGAGGACCATCCCATCCTGGTGTTGGTGGTGGAGGACCATCCCATCCTGGTGGCAGTGGCGGAGGACCATCACATCCTGGTGGTGGTGGCGGAGGACCATCCCATCCTAGTGGTGGTGGTGGTGGAGGGCCATCCTATCATAGTGGTGGTGGTGGTGGAGGACCATCCTATCCTAGTGGAGACGGAGGAGGAGTACCTTACCCTTCCGGCGACGGTGATGGACCACCACCTCCTCCCCACGGAGGCAGTGGAGTTCCACTCTATCCCAGTAGCAGCGACGGACCACCACCTCCTCTCGGTGGAGGTAGTGGAGTACCATCCTATCCTGGTGGTAGCAGTGGACCCACCCCATTTGGAGGCAGCCCACACCCTCCCGGCTGTGGAGGTGGACCCCTACCTTACTGTAATGGACCACCTTATTATGGTAATGGACCACCTTATTATGTGTTATAGGTCAAATATGCACTTCTCCGTCCGTGATCACCTTGAGCTGTCGATCACACAAAAGGACAACTTGGATTGAAGAGCATGATGACCTCAGATGAGACTTTGACCTGACTCACCTCTTTGCAAGCTGACAAAACCCTAAAAAACATCATGTTTTGGCATGGGCGTTACTCTGCTTAAGTAAACTAGCACATATGCCCTACTCCATTGTGCAATAGTAGCGTACATCTCCTGATGGGCGCTACTCCTCTTCAGTAGACTAGCGCACAACATTCAAAAAGTGGAAAACGCTTGTTGTTAAACACTGTAACTACCCCCTGGGCACTACTCCACTATGAAATAGTAGCACACATCTTAAAAGATGATCAAAAAAATATTAAGTTGACGAATGGAGATTAGTTGCAGTTGGTTTCCCAACTTCCCCAACTTCTCCTTCAACCACCTCTCAACCTGAACTGCCTACCTTGTCATATAAATACAAGGAGGATTGAAAAGAGGGGTTAGACATGGGAGCCATAGAGAGACTCTTCTATATGAGAAGCTTGTAATGAAGGAGATTATGTTGGAAGAACTCTGAATTCAGAGAGGAGCAGGAGCCTAGGATCAGGTTGCATGAGCATGCTGCAAAGTCAGGTATACTTTGTATCATTCATCTGTTTTTTACAATAAAAGGTTGAAACATATTTCTTGTCCCAAATCAAATGCTTAATGGACTATGTGTTTGTTTGGATCATGTTGGTTAATGCTTTATGTTTGAATTACTTTTCAATTCCATCATTGTTATATTGGCCAAGATACGTTGAGAAAGGTCTTTGTGTTGCAGGTTTATCAAATGGGAGATTGAGTTGAGGATCGAGCGCAAGGTTGGACAAAAGCTAGGATCAAAATTCGTTCATAAGGTATGTCCTCAAGGTCTCTAATATATTTCCATTTATAAATGATTCTGTAATGCAATTAGTATGTTTACATGTCACCCCCTTAAGTTGATAGTGTCTATTTCCTCACTATAGGGTAGTATTTCCCGCCAACAGAATGGCGACTCCGTTGGGGGGGTTGTTTTTTCTACTCTAGGAAACCCTTCTTGATTGTCTTTCTAGTACCTCTTAACCCATTTAATCTTTTGAGAAAACCTGTAGGTTGTCCCTACCTGCTTCCCTTTGCTTGACTCAGTCTTTTACACCTCTAGAAGGTTAATTTTTAACTCTTTAAGACTTTTGCGCTACCCTGTTGTACATACAATAGCGCCCTGTTGATGCCTCGGGGGTGCAGGGTAAGTGAAAAATGCTGGAATGGGTTCCAAGGCACACAACAGGGGATGAAAACCCAGCCAAAGGATTCGAAAGACCCTCTGCAAGGGCATTTCTATCCTCGAGTTGTTTACTGTGGTAATCACCCACGAATATTTGGCCTCCGCTGGCACTCTATGAGTAAAGGATTTGATCTCAAAAGATCAGTTTTTCTGTTAAGGAAAACAAAGTATGAAAGCTGGTTAACGAACCTATCTTAACCTACCTAAAGAAAGAATCTATGTTAAGTCAGATCTAACCTAAAACGAGAAGTTGACGTAGTGCAGATCAGATTTGAAGTGTGATGAACAAGTAGTTAAGTACCTTAAACAGAAATGTCTTTGGCTTCTTCACTTGTTAATTAAAGTTTTATCAATTAATCAAAATTAAGTGACAATTCTTCAAAGTTTTTAAGCCTATTCAAATATCTGATCTGTAATCATTGTGTCAATTGAAAAAATAACATTTTATTATACATATTTAATTGCATTGAATCATTTGCAGAAATATAAAAAGTGAAAACGTTCAATTAAAGAAATTTAATAGAACAATTCTTAGCATAATCCAGACATATAGAGAAATCAATATGAGAGATCTTATGCATTAATAAATGTCCTGCAAAAGATTAAACACATAATCGATGACAATTCGAAACATTAACTCAGCAATTCCCAAAGAAATTTGAAGAACGATAGAAGGTGGATTAAAAGATAACTTTCCTGAATAGAGAAGTCTTGTACAAAAATTAAAATGACTCTGATAGACAGAGTATCTTTAGTCCAATCTCCTGCTGAATTGCAATTCCAAAATTCCCAACCCTTTACTAAGGGAAACATTCCGCCTTATATACTAAATTTACATAAGAGTTCCAAAAGGATAAATTCTACAAAATAGTGATTACAAAATCGGATCTAACCATCGATCCAAGAAATCTTGCTATTTTTAAGCTTAAAAGATTTTCCGCCACCTTTCACAAAAGAAAGACTTGTTCTTTAATCATATAAGGTCTCGTGGCACCATAAAAATTCAATCACAGATTGTTCACTATCATCGACAGGTGGTGTGGCTTGCAGAGCATCCGCTGTAGGAAATTTGGGGTTGGGAACCCTCTGTCAAAAATAGAGAAATCCATTAGAGGATTTACTTCAGGAATGGTAGCCGGTACGTCAGGTTCTTCATTGATTATAAAGTCCTGTATAACATCAGTATCGAGATCAGTTGATTCCTCCAGAATTTCCTTCCTTTTCTCTTCAGGGTTTTGCATGTAGGCAGACAAAGTTTCAAAGTGTTCTTCACTGCTAGCGCTGCTAAGATCAGGAACACCTGCATCAAATGGTGGTGACAACATTCCTTGATACAACAAGGGGTAGAGTTCTTTATTTTCAACCTCAAGATTAGAAAATTCACCATCTGCATGAATATTACTCATCCTGAATGAGTCTTGGATAGTATTGTTGATGTATATGTAACTTCGGAATGTATTTCACATATATGTATATTGTATTCCTATAGAGATGTTATTATTCTTCTATACGGAAGTGTCGTCATTTATATTGTAAGTGTCGTAACTTATACTTGATGGGTTATTAGACCACCTTGTTGGGGTCAGCCCTGTATAAGTCATGTGGGTCAAAGGGTTATTGGAACACCCTATTGGGGGTCGGCCATGTGGGTCAAAGGGTTATTAGACCACCCTAGTGGGGGTCGGCCCAGTCAGAATTATGTTAAGTGGTTAAGTTGAGGTCGACCTAGTTGAGTAAAGGTCAAGTCAAGTTAGTGTATAAATAGAGAGTGTGTCTCTCTCATTTTATACATTCTATTCTCTCACTCACACTTGGGAGAGTGACGCACTTGTGGAGGAGGAGGCTCTGCTGCTAGTGAAGACTATCTCTTGTATTCTGGTTGTATCATTGCTCTATCTATCTCTGAGGAAGTTATTAGGGTTTTTCACCTTTATGGTTTTCCCCAAGTAAACTCTGTGTCTCTTGTGTGCTTGCATTATTGTGTCCATGATTGATATGCTGTAGATTTGTTGTACATGTTGTTCTCTCAGTTAAGATCCTAGATCTGATTGAAGTAAATTCTGAAAATTTAACATGGTATTAGAGCTACCCTGAAAGAAGGCATGATATGGCATGTATGACACTTGTTGCACTTATGATGCTAGGGCTTGACATAGCAAAAACCTGTCATCGTAGAACTTTCTCTATAAATCCGTTTTGGCGAAGTTTTCGGATCTGAAACTTTTACAAGTCGAAGATCATATCCCCATGTACCTTGTGTCCAAAGGAAAACCTCTAATTCATTGTACTTTGTGATTTATGATCTGTACAATATAGGGTTTATGCCTCTTCCAGATCTGAGTCAAAAGAAATTGACCTTGGGAAAAAGGTCATAACTTGGGCTAGGAATTTCCAAATGAAATTTAGTAAAAAGGGACAGGTAGTACACAGACTGTAATATCTCAAAAAAATGTTTCAGAGGCCGAAGTTGAACCAGTGACACGTGGCATGCCGTACAAGTTCGCTCTCCTGTATTCTCCCATAAACAGGTCACGTTGCGACACTTGACATAAATCTCTCTTAGAGAATCCAATTGAGGTCCGACCTGTCGGGATGGAAAGATAATAGGTCGGGCTATCTCAAGAAAATTGTTCAGAGGCCGAAGTTGTAACAGTGACACGTGGCATGTCGTACAAGTTCGCTTTCGTGTATTATCCCATAAACAGGTCACGTTGTGACACTTGGCATAACGCTCTCTCAGATAATCCAATTGAGGTCAGACCTGTCGGGATGGAAAGATAACAAGTTGGGATATCTCAGGAAAATTTCTCAGACCCTGTGGATCGCAAAGTTCATAGTTACACCAGAAACAATCAGGTACATATTTCTGTCAAAACAGAATTATTTTTTAGTACCTTCATTTATGGATTCCGGAATTTAGGGCTTTGGAGAAAGTTGGAATTTTTGTAATCGGAGACCATGGCTGGATTCTACTAATCTAAATCAAAATTTAGAGACCAATATAATATTTTTTGGTTGGGAAGAAGGTCGAGCTTGATCAAACCCCAGTTCGGGACTTTGATTGGAAAGATGGAAAATTAGGGCTTCTGCAAAAATTGGAATTTTGGAAATCTGTGACCACGGCTGGAAGATCCTCAGAAAAATCGAAGCTTAGAGTTTTGAATCAAATATTTTGGTTGGGTGAAGCTCCAGGAAATGCAAACCCTAATTCAGGGTCCTCCCTAGTGAATCCGGAAATCTAAAAGGCAATTTTGAGGGGTGAAACTTTGCAGTTTTCAAATTTTGAATATACCAACTTGATCAGCTCATCAAGGAACATATTTCTATCCTTTCGGAAGTTTGAAATTCAAAGTTTGAATTTTTGGGGTTTCTTTGACAAACCCTAATCCAGCTCCAGGTCCAGTTCTTGCAAATCAAGTGGATTGGGTTAATCCTAGAAGAAGATGGATTGGTCACCTACATAAGTGAAGAAGTTCCTATCTCAGAGGAAGATGAGGCTAAGGCCTTCCATAAGAATATTACAAGCAATCTTGACAGGTATGACTTACAGGTATGTTTCATGGTTATGTTTATCATATGTTTGTCTTCATATCATTACAGTACAATCTTGATTAATTACTGGACTTGTCGTATCACCTTAATAGAAGATATTCATTGATTAAGGTTTTGACACTTATGATTGTACTAATGCATTGTGATGTTGTATGAGGTTTATGTTGTTTGCTAACACAAAAGGTACACCAAGAAAGTCAAATGATGTTCTACTTCAAGAACATATGCTCATGGTGACATGAAGACAAATATTCATCCATTGTCATGTATCACATAGAAGATCTACTTTCGAGGTATGTATAACTTGGTTCTACAATGGTTAACTTATGAGACATGCAGGTTACTAGCACAAGTCACTGAAGAGAACCAGAAGACATTATGCAGGTATGTTAGACATAACTAGCTAGCATGCTAATCCAGGTATGTTTTTCCTATATCAAGCTAGAATCCTACCTTGTGTTAGGATCTTATACTGTTGTGTTGTTGATAATGATTATTCATGAAGTCATAGGTTTGAATAATCAGGGTTGTATGCATATTATGTTTCTTACCATAATTGATGATATGACTAACTAGAAGAATCATGAAGGTATAGGTTTGAATAATCATGGGTTTTATGCATATTATATCTCTTATCTTGATTAATGATTCAACTAACCAGAAGAGTCCTATGATCAAATAAGAATATGTATGAGTAAAAAAAAAAAAATCTGAGACCAGATATTTGCTTTGCGGTGAACACATTGAGCCAATTCCTGATGGATCCGAGAGATGTTCACCTGGTTGCTGTAAAGCATATTCTGAGATTGGGCAGGTAGTGCTGCAGATAGGAAGAGCACTTCTAGGTGTTGCTTCAGTATGGGATCAGGTGTGATCTCCTGGTTTAGTAGGAAGCAGTCCTGCATAGCATTGAGTACAACCAAAGCAGAGTATGTTGCGACGGATGAACAGGTTGCAGATGTATTGACCAAGCCTTTGGCCAGAGTGTAGTTTGAGTACTTCAGAGAGAGGCTTGGTGCACTTCAGATCGAGGTTCCTTCCAAAGGGAAGTGATGAGTCCAGAATATGTAGATGCACATGAGCTTTTCTGACATGGTTAATGTGTTCTCCCTTGGTTGTGATGTAATTGCTGAGCCATTTTTCACATGGTGGTAGATGTGTACTCCCATGGTGAAAAATTAAGGGCTGGAGCCTTCCCCGAATGGTGGTAGATGTGTTCTCCCATGTTGGTGGTGTAAGTGCTGGATGATATGCATCTGGGTTGTGCTTCATGGATGATGAGATGATCTGAAGAAGATGATGTTGGATATGACTAGTTGGATCATTTATATGTATATGTATGTACGCATCATGTTGGATGCTAGATATGATCAGTTGGATCATTTATATGTATATGTATGAACGCATCATGTTGGATGTTGGATATGATCAGTTGGATCATTTGTATGTATTTTTGTATATGCATCACGTTGGATGCTTGGACCATGTATATGTATATGTATCAGGTGGATACATGGTATGATCAGGAAGATCATGTATGTGATATGTATCAGGTATGATCAGGTGGATCATGTATTTGTATTTGTATCAGGTGGATACATTGTATGATCAGGTAGATCATGTATTTGATATGTATCAGGTATGATCAGGTGGATCATGTATTTGTATTTGTATCAGGTGGATACACTGTATGATCAGGTGGATCATGAATGATGATATGTATCAGGTAGATACTTGGTATGCATCAGGTGGATGCATTTTATGATCAGGATGATCATAGATGATGAGCTTCAGGATGTTGCTCCAGATGACATGCAGTAGGATGTTGTAGTGATGATGATCAGGATGATCATGTGTACATCAGGATGATGTATGGTGAGTATCAGGTTGATACTCTGTGGCCGTGGAACAGGTTGTGCAGATAAGCATGTAATTTGTGCCCTAGGAGATTTGCAGATAGTCTTTAGAGGTTTTTCCTATGGCATTTAATTTGTACCCTGGGATATCTGGCAAATGCTCTTTCGAGGTTTTGCTTGGAAAAACATATAATTTGTGCCCTCGGAGATCTGCAGATAGTCTTTCGAGGTTTTTCCTGTGGCATGTAATTTGTGCCCTGGGATATCTGGCAGATGCTCTTTCAAGGTTTTGTCCTATGGCATGTAATTTGTGCCCTAGGAGATCTAATAGGTTGAGTCGTGTGCTCGTAATCAGTCCTGGGATGCTCTTTCAAGGTTTTGCCATGACCACATGTAATTTGTGCCCTGTGAAATCTGATAGGTTGAGCCTTGTGCTTTTAATCAGTCCTGGGATGCTCTTTCGAGGTTTTGTGGTGACCACTTGTAATTTGTGCCCTGGTAGATCCGATAGGTTGAGCCTTGTGCTCGTAATCAGTCCTGGGATTCTCTTTTGAGGTTTTGTGGTGGGGTCACATGTAATAAGTCCTGGAGATCTTGCTAGTCAAGAGACTCTTTTAAGGTTTTGTGATGCATGTAATAAGTCCTGAGATTTCCACAGTATGGCCAGTGATGACGAAGACCTACAGGTGGTGGGCCTACATCTAGTATGAAAAAGGACTGGCTCTGTAGAACTTCCTATGATGAGTAGATTCAGAGATTGATTGAGATAACAACAGCAGTGACGATGATGATGACTCAATGACGATTATCTAGTAACGATGATCCAGAGAAGATGACTTGTGCTAAAAGACCTGTGTCGAGAAATACCTTCCTATTTAAGAGGGAGTGTTGATGTATATGTAACTTCTGAATGTATTTCACATATATGTATATTGTATTCCCATAGAGATGTTATTATTCCTCTATTAGGAAGTGGTTGTATTCCTATAGAGATGTTATTATTCCTCTATACGGAAGTGTCGTCATTTATATTGTAAGTGTCGTGACTTATACTTGATGGGTTATTAGACCACCTTGTTGGGGTCGGCCCTGTATAAGTCATGTGGGTCAAAGGGTTATTAGACCACCCTAGTGGGGTTCGGTCCAGTCAGCATTATGTTAAGTGGTTAAGTTGAGGCCGACCTAGTTGAGTAAAGGTCAATTCAAGTTAGTGTATAAATAGAGAGTGTGTCTCTCTCATTTTATACATTCTATTCTCTCACTCACACTTGGGAGAGTGATGCACTTGTGGAGGAGGAGGCGCTGCTGCTAGTGAAGACTATCTCTTGTATTCTGGTTGTATCATTGGTCTATCTATCTCTGAGGAAGTTATTGGGGTTTTTCACCTTTATGGTTTTCCCCAAGTAAACTCTGTGTCTCTTGTGTGTTTGCATTATTGTGTCCATGATTGATATGCTGTAGATTTGCTGTACATATTATTCCCTCAGTTAAGATCCTAGATCAGATTGAAGTAAATTCTGAAAATTTAACAAGTATGACACAAGAAATACCACACATAGTCTTACATCTTCCAGAAGGCAAGGGATGAATTGGAAATTTCATGTTAAATACTATTTAAAGGCCAACAAGCAGGTTGATGATAATCGGGCGGGGAAATCTGTAATGATTAAACTTATCTAGTCAATTCATTGTAATTACTTCAATTGTAATGAAAAGAGCCGAGGTATGTGCCAGCGGGATCAAAGCTTGTGCGAAGTACGAGTTCAATTACTACTTGTATGGTTTTGAATTACCTTTACAATCACATCGTTACAAGCAATCTTCCATCAATAATTATGACTGGTGATTAATAACCGAGACAAAGGTTATGGTGATAAAGTTGATGTGCAAAAATTCTCGACTAGGAGTTGCAGTACACAGGCTATCAATTCTTCGCACGTAACAAATCCGATCGATCTGACCCAACTTCCACGAGAATGATAAAAGCTTTCAGGTTGGGAATAAGTGAAAAGAAATTATCATTACGAGGTGGAACAAAAACGACAACATGTCAAAGCTCGAGTCTAGACATGACGAACTTAAGGCGGAGAGATGGCATCCATCCAACATGAAGTAACTGATAGACTTGTTTTAGTGTCCGTTGTCATGGATTACACAGAAAAAATGATAAATTGGCAGAACCAGCTTTCAAGAGACAAAATGGAAAAGCCTGAATTAATTGACTACCCAAAATCAACATGACCGTGAGACCATAACGGATGGACAACTGAGATTAACCGGAGCGGGATGCGGAATCGAGTTCAAGTATTTTCATGAAGTTCTTATTCAAAGATCCCGCAAGCCAAAACCCGAAAGTACAGATTTGAGGGTTGCGGGTTCACAAAAAAGGAAGTAGGAGAAAATATTTCCGAAAGCTGAAAACCGACTATGCGGGTGGCGGGTTTCGGGAACGTGAAACTGTGAGGAGAGATAACCATCCCAAAAGCCCCATCCCGAAATTACGGTTGCGAGTTTCGGGAGGATACACCAAATAAACGAAAAAACACAATCCTAAAAGCTGAATGCTGCCGTTGCGGGGTTCGGGTTTTGGGGTAATTATTTCTGAATCTTATTAAAGAATGATTCCTCAACCCACAGTCGTCGGGTTGCGGGTTTTCGGAATTACCAAAACCAAAACTTAAAAACAACAGTCCCGCAACCCGCACCTGTTGGGTTGCGGGTTTCGGGTTCTCAAAATGTCGGATTTCGGGATGATGATAACAGTCAACAAAATACTCAAAATTTTGGCTTTCTTCAGACCGAAACACTTTGGAAGAAATAATCAAACCCTTACAAACAAGCAGACCAAAAGCATGGGTGAAGAATTTTAGAGGTAAAATCAAAATCTAAAATTTTCAAAATGACTCACCCAAACACCTTTGCGTTTATTAAAATTGGCGGCTCTTGTGCTTAGCTAAGCATGGGATTTGTTGTGGCTACAACATGCCCATGCGCTAGTTTGTCTCTGTACAGTAGGGCCCACACCCCCGAGTGCGCTATTTTTCCTACTGCACAGTAGGGAAAAATCCTGTAGCTCTTTGTTTGAGTTAGGGTTGAGTTTTCTGCCTATTTGGGTGAGTTTATAACTTTGTTTTTGGCCTTCCTGACTTGTCTTTGAGGTCTGTAACCTTTCTTTGAGTCTCATTAGCCCCTTTTGAGTCCTTTAGGTTATATTTTGGTCACTTGTTTAATTTTGAAGTGTTTGGTTCATTTGTGACTCTTCTTGGAGATTGGGCATTGTTCCTTAGTGAACATAGTTACTCTTTCCATACCCTGATAGTGTGTTGCTGACCTACAAACCTTTGCACTTAGAATTTGTTGTTTGTTGCAACACTTGTGTGCTCTTTAGGTATCTCATCCTTTGTTTTAGGGTTTGATCCATCTTTTGGAGCCTTTGGGGTGTCTTCCAAAACTTTTTGAGTCCCAACATTTCTTGACTTCGCTGTCTTCTCCAGTATCAAGTGAGTTTGAAGTGCTTTACCTTGCTTCATCTTTCAGTCTTTGTGTTAGTAAGCTTGTCTATAGTTCGCTTTCCTACCTATTGCTTGGCATAGTGGTCTTGTTAGGGTTTCGTGCTTTGGAGCATTCTTTTAAGATTGATTTCTAGTTCTAGGCATCTTTCCTCTTTGTCTTCTTCCCGCTTTGTTTCCAAGTTTGAGAGCTTCTTCTTTTGAAAAAACTTGTAGGACAAGTCTTTGTGAAACCATTGTTTTGACAGTTGTGAACTTTAGAGTCATCTTGCCATTACTTACACATCCCTTATAGGTCTTATTTGCTTCCACTTTCAAGTTCTTTTTGTTCATATATAACAGAAAAGAAAAATAAGTTTGGTTGTTTATAATAGTAAGGCTTGTAATCTTTGCAAAATAGCGTAGTTTATTTTGTTAAGAATTAGAAAACAAAACAAAAAGAAAGCTTTGTTTAGGTTTGCTTACTCTTTACTTTAGAAAGAATATTAAATGAAAAATAAAAAGTCCTTTCGTTGTTGAAAGTTGCTTCATTTCATGCACTTTACTTTTTGTTGCAACCACATCACACAATGCACTGCCCCATGGAGTAAAAAAGTAACCTTAAAAAGAATCTTAATAAAATCAATTAGAAACGATTTTATTTCTAGGGATACACGACACCAACAAGTCTAGGCTAGAGTTTTGAGCTTAAAACACTTTTAACTGCTCGAAGCTTGTTTCATTACTCAAAAAGCATAGTGTGACTGTCATATAGGTAAACCCATATATATCAAATATTCCTAGGAAACTCTACTGAAACCAGAGCTAAGCACGAGGCCGTGGAAGATCGGAATCGTTGAGGATACCTCCCTCACGTTCCTTTTGACCATAAACCAGGGTCGATTTGCGTATGGGGATCCATCTGGATTTCGGGATTTGTTACCCTGCCCACACATTTTGATCAGGCTGACGACTGTCCCCTCAGGATATTTTGTATGTATGGTAACCTTAGTATCTGACCATAGGATCATACACAGGTGATAGTGGAGGGTATATCTACTATACCTAGGACAAACGTGGGAGGAAATCCCTTGCAGGTCTTTGGGAGGGCGGTTGGGTGATTCCAGTGCCTGCACCCTCAGTCATTGTTTTGTGGACCCCGAGTAACTATTCTTCATTCTTCGTTGATCTATTTTGGGCCCTCGTCATCCCAGACTCTTCTCCGTAAGGCATCTTGTTTGACTGGTTTGAATACTTAGGACTTTTTTAGTGGTGTGTTGTTTGCCCCCTAGTCTTAGTGGCCACTAGGATTTTTTCTTAGTTTTTATTTTTATATATAATCGTGGAAGACCAAGAGCTTCGTAGGTATAAAAGGTTGCAAAACCTTCTCCCACTTAGAGTGGAACCATTACCGCCACCCAGACGATAGAGGGTAGACTCCAGTGTTCCTTTGGAAACTACTGGTGAAATAGAAATTCCTGAGGAACTACAACCTGCAACAGAAAGACCTGAAATAGAGGTTCCTGAGGAACCACAACCGCGGACTCCATATCAACAAACTTTTAATACAATTGAGATTGAGGATCTCACTTCTGGTGAGTTCAGTACTCTGTTTAATCCTCCTCTGACCAATCTTAACAATCTGCTTCTGTTACCCATTGGTTTCCAGCAGCCTGATTATATTGCATACTTGTTCACACCTGGGCATTTTATGACTAAAACAGGAGGTGAATAGGGAGTTCCATAGACTCCCACAATAGGTATGAACAAAAATACTGTAAATCCTCCTCCCACTGCTACATCGAGTTCGGCACAGACAACTTCTGTTTCGACTCCATCCTTCAGCTTTAATGTCGGTACCTTAGGCATGAAGAGTTCAACAACTGTGGCATCCGCCTCTACATCCACTTTTGGACCTAGCAGTACAATGAATCTTGTTCCACCTACTGTAACTCAACCATCATACCACATACCCAGCACTTGGATTTCCACACAAAATGTAGGGCCAAACACCTCTGCAACTATGCCCGTCATGAGTACCATGACCGCACTGTCCACCACGATTGCCCCTGGCTTTAATTCCTTTGCAGGTTACAATATCAATCAAGGTAATGTACCTGCAGAAAACACCCCTTTTTCTTTATTTTCTGGAGGATGGGGTAACATCCTTAATCAACAATACGGCGGGGCTAACGCCTAGCTGCAGTGGACAAACATTCAGAGTACCAACCCACTTTCATTTGGATGGGGAAATTTTAACAACACTTTCACACAAAAGCAAGTGGTTGGGGGAAACCCCTACCAACAGATGGCTGGGGGAAACCCCCACCAGCAGATGGTCGGGGGAAACCCCTACCAGTAAGTGGCTGGGTGCAACCCCTATCAGCAGTTTACGGGTCAAACTATGGGTGGTTCTCCCTTTATGACTCCAGCTTATCAAATGCCATCTTGCAAACCTAATTTACCATTTATGGAAACTCTGAACTTGCCAAACCTTTCCAAGTTAAAAAATGATCCTACCAAGTTGCCTTCGGACATTCCAAAATTTGAAGGAAAAACCGATGAAGATCCTGGTGATCATGTCACCACTTTCCATTTATGGTGTTCTTCGAACTTGTTGAACGAAGATTCCGTTAGATTGATACTTTTCCAAAGAACATTAACCGACGCTCCGGCTAAATGGTACATTGAGTTACCTGCAGCTACGTTTTTTAACTTTCGGGATCTCGCGACTGTTTTTCTGAACCACTTCCAGCTTCCTATTCGGTATGATGCCGGGACAGATCTTTTGTCTACATTTAGACAGAATAAGGCCACTCACTTATCTGATCAGATTCAGGAGTGGCGAAGATGGAAGAGGCTCATTAAAGCCAATATACCTCCAGAATTCCTTCTCGAGTGGGATCTAAAATCACTCCTTCCTTACATTTCTAAGGAATTAGCTACTTCTGGAGTGTCTACAGAGGAAGAAGCCATCTTACAGACCTAGCAGCTAGACCTTGTCTATGCACAGTCTGGGCTACTTTATGAGATTATACCAAATGCACCATGATCAAACACTGATCTTGGCAAACTGAAACCTGGACCACATGCTGATGGCATAGTGGGTTCAGTAGATTCTGCAGCTTTCGAAGCATTGACCAAGAAGGTTCATGCCTTATCCGTTAAACAATTGACTGCAGAAGCAACCTCCGTCACAACCTCTCCTTCTACTTCTGAATCTGTGAACTAGGTTCAGAACAATCAAAAGGGCCCTCGGCAGCCCAACAACAAAAAGAAGGGCAAGAAAGGAGAGGGGAACTAGCAAAATCCCAAGAATAAAGAGAATGCCGAGGAGGGTAATAAAGAAAAGAAGAAGGTTAAGTTCCCTTGTAAGCTTTGCAAGCAGGATCACCTCACTCACCAATTCCCTCTACTCGAAGAAGCCTAGAAGCTGCTTCAAGAAAAGAAACCTGTCGTACTTAGAGATCCATTTCCTAAGGGGCAGGGCTCAGCTTCTGGCACCTCCAAAGCTGGGGGCACCACTCAGGATTTAGTTGATCACACTTTCATTAATATGGTTAGCAAGGATGCACTTTTGCAAATGCGAGTAAGAAATTATACCCCGGATGTGCAGAACAAGGACAAAGAGATTCCTGAATCTTCCATTCCTCTCCACATTCCAGTGGATCCACTGCCCAAGATACTGAAAGGTGTCTTGAAATGGGCCTCTCACAATCCCAATGCTTGGGATGCTTCCAACTACAATGTGGTTGAAGATCTAGCCCATACCCCTTGTGCTATGTCAACCTTAGAAGTGTTGTAAAGTGGTCCGTTACAACAAAACACACTTCTGGCAGCGATTGGAAGTATGGAATCATATAACATGACTGCATGCTTTGAAATGGCTGATATCAAATATTGGTTTCCGTACCACGTTTCCCTACAGATTGAAGTGGTCCATGGTACTATGACCATTAGATGGGCTGTCGTAGAGGAGGGCGCGTCCATGTGCGCGATGTCCATTTCTTGTTGGAAATATTTAGGCTCTCCCGAGCTAGCCCCCTCTAACACACTGCTTACTGCCTTCGATGGTAGGACTTTCCATCCACATGGAGTTCTACCGTCGTTTGAAATTGCACTTGCTGGTAAGACAGTTGCTGTAGAGATTGAAGTTCTGGACGCTCTACTTGATTACAATATGTTATTAGGAAGGAGCTGGACATATGCCATGCAAGCCATTGCATCGGCAGTTTTCCAAGTTGTTATGTTCCCTCACGAAGGCAAGATCGTCACAGTCGATCAACTTTTGTTCTCACATAAAAACAACTAGACTTCATCGGATACTACTATTCCTTTATTTGATCAATCTGCCCCAATAAGCGAGAGTTTAGAAGCAGGACATTATGGGTCATTAATAGTCACTTTCGACCTACCCTCCCCTGTTCTTCTTATGCGTTCTGATGTAGGTACTTCTACTGAAACTTTCACGGTTGGTCTTAGGACTGATCCATGGATTATTTCTACTGTATTAGAACCTGCAGAGATAGCATACGTGGAAGCACAACATGCTACGATGGAACATATCGTGACTCCGCCAACCTCTGCTGAGTCAGATATGACTATGCTCCTACATGGTCATTGAATTCTACCCACTCTTTCAACTGTTTAGATACGGTCTTACCATCTGATGAAGTTATTTTGGAAGCCATTATGGGCCTGGACCAGCCATGGGAACATATGCATCACAGGTCTTACCTACTTCCAAACCTAGACAGGATAGAGAGAGGAGAATTCTCTATGGGACCCGGTGGATTTGTTGATTTGTCATCTTTTCCTTCCATTTCAAGAGTTGTTTACGCTGAAGGGAATATGGCTAATATATCGAGGACAATCCCGATTAACATTTCCACCAAACCTGGGGTCATGGAAAACATTTTTATTGGTGCAAACTGTTCTCTAGAAGAGATCACTCTGTATATTGAGCTCTTTGAAGAATTCCGCGACATTTTTTCCTGGTCATATGAGGAGATGCCAGATATCGATCCAACCATCGTTGAGCATGTCTTCACTACATACCCTAATGCAAAAACTGTGAGATAGAAGCTCTGTCCTGTGAATCCTCGAAAAGCGTCCGCCATTAAGGCGGAGGTTTAGAAATTGCTTAGAGCCGGATTTATCTACCTGATTGACATGACAGAATGGGTTTCAAACCCCGTTCCGGTTGATAAAAAGAAAGATACCATTCGAGTTTGTACTGACTTCCGGGATTTGAATAAAGCTTGCCCGAAAGATAAATATCCCACACCATTTATCGACCAGATCATAGATGCATGTGTGGGACACGAGATGTTTTCTTTCATGGATGGATTTTCATGATAGAATCAAATTCAAATCAAACCCGAAGATCAACACAAAATAGCTTTCATTTGACCATGGGGAAACTTTGCGTATCGGAAGATGCCGTTTGGTTTAAAGAATGTTGGAGCTACATTCCAGCGAGCTATGAATTTCTCTTTTCACGATATGAAACACATTGTTGAACCCTACTTGGATGACCTCCCGGCGCGATCTCGAAAGAGACGGAACCATCCAGCTCATTTGAGACTTGTGTTTGAAAGATGCAGACAATGTAAGATTTGTTTGAATCCTAATAAGTGCATATTCAACATTGAATCAGGATGTTTACTGGGTATTATTGTATCCATTCATGGTATAAGGGTCGACCCATTAAAAGTTGAGGCGATTGTAAATATGCCTCCTCCTCGCACCTTGCGACAACTTCAAAGTATGCAAGGCATGTCTAATTTCTTACGACCCTTTATCATAAACTATGCTAAGATCACAAAAGGTTTTATGAGACTACTTAAACAAGATACCTACTTCATGTGGGATGAGGCTGCTCAAGCATCATTTGAGGCCTTGAAGAAGGCACTACTTTCAGCCCCCTTGTTGAGCCCATCAGACTATGCAAAAGATTTTATTTTATATCGGGCAGCGTCTCTTAATACAATTGGCATAGTACTAGTTCAGGAGGACGACATGCTCCAAGAACATGTTGTTTACTATCTTTCTCGCGCATTGATAGCTCCTGAGGTTAAATATTCGCATGTTGAGAAGTTAGCACATGCTGCGGTCTATGCGGTACAGAAGCTTCATCATTACATAATTTTATGAACAACTACTGTGATAGAATAATTCAATCCTTTTTAGTATGTTCTCACTCGACGAATCATCAGTGGGAAGTATAATAAATGGATTGTAATCTTACAAGAGTTTGATTTGGTCTTTCAATCGGCCAAGTCGAAGAAATCACTAGTGTTCGCTGAGTTAATCTCAGAATTTCCAAGTGACTTAGAGCATGTCAAGGAAGAATCATCATTCCCGTATGAACATATCTTTCTTATTGCTTCCTCTAACCCATGGTACGGGGATTTCTTAGTATATCTACAGACTTTGAGGTGTCCTACCACTTTTTCTCGACAAGAACAACGCAAACTGAAAAGTCATGCGAAAAACTATCTCATCATCTTGGATACTTTGTATCGACGTGGGATAGATTCCATTTTACGACGTTGTTTAACTTTAGAAGGAGAAGAAGTAGTATTAAATGATGCCCACAGTGGAGCTTGTGGTGGACATCTTTCTGGGTTGGCAACAACTCAGAATATACTGCGTGCCAGATATTTTTGGCCCACAATCTTTAAAGATTGTGTGGAAGCGGTGAAACCCTATCGTCCATGTCAGCTTTTCACCAAGAAAACGAGGGCACATCTAGCTCCTCTTCATCCTGTGATTATAGCATGCCCTTTCACAAAATGGGGGGTTGATTACATGACTTGCAATCCAATTTCGGCTAGAGGGAATCATTATATCATTGTTGTCGTCGACTACTTCACCAAGTGGGACGAGGCAATGCCTACTGTCAAGGCAGATGGAGAAATTGCCGCTTATTTCGTATTTAATCAGATTATTTCAAGGTTCGGCATACCCAAAGAGATTGTGACTAATCACAGCAGTCATTTTTAGAATAGCATGATGACTGATCTATAAACAATGTTAAGTTTTCGGCAAGAACATCCATCTTCATATTATCCACAGGCAAATGGACAAGTCGAGGCAGTTAAAAAAACTTTAAAGGTAATACTGCAAAGAACTGTCAATGCCAGTCGAAATAACTGGCACATCATGTTATACCCTGCTCTTTCAGCTTACCGAGCGAATGTAAAGACTGCTATTGGGTTCTCTCCTTTTCAGCTTGTGCATTGGATAGAAGCAGTCGTTCCGATTGAATGCGAGATTCCTTCGTTAAAACTGGTTGTTCAATTACTATCGGATACTTCAACACTAGAAGAACGTTTGTTGCATTTAGAGAATCTAGATGAGCAACGCCGCAATGCGCTCACAGCAAACGAAGTTCACAAGAAATGAGTCAAAAGACAATATGACAAGTCTGTCAAACCTAGGGTGTTCCTTGAAGGAGATCGTGTTCTATTGTGGGATCAGGACAAGGAACCTCTAGGACCTGGCAAGTTCAAGTCCATGTGGGTCGGGCCTTACATAATTTCCAAAGTACTGAAGAAGAGTGCTTATGAGATAGTAGACTATGAGGGTAATAAGTTTCCTGAGCCTAGAAATGGGTCTACCTGAAGAAGTACTACACCTAGGCAGTTGTGCTTTTTCTTGTAACATAGCTGTATATTTTGTAGAGCTAGTTTTTGCTTGTGCTTGTTAGTTAATCTTATATGTGTCTTCATTTCGTGTATCAGATGTTGACTGGACATTTCTTAGGATTTGTTGATGGCACCAGTCGCCACACCTAACAGTTGGCTTCAGCAGCTTGAGTAATTTACTCACCAGCTGGCCAACTGGTCTCTTCGGGGGGGTTTTGTTTAGGTCCCACTACGAACAATGTAGCTGAGTATAGTGCGGTTATAGAACTTCTCCGAGATTCCCTTTTTCATGGCATTTCACATTTGGAGGTAAGACTTGATTCGCAACTAGTTGTATTTCAGTTAACGGGTGTTTACCAGATTAGAGATCCTGTTTTGCTACAACAGTTTTTGCGAGTTAGATTATTGGAAAGACAGTTTGATTCTATTATATATCAACACATTCCAAGAAATTTAAATGCATTAGCTGAATCATTTGCAAATTATGTCTTATATTGGCATTTGTATCATACACTTCCATAAATAGCATTTCACACATAAAGTTCAAACACATACACATGTAAATAACCGATACTGTATATATATCCGATACTGTATCAAAAAATATACGAGTTTTGGATCACAATTCTATCACAAGTCATGTCATAAAGTAAAAAACTAGGCTGTGTGGCCTCAAAAATATACATAGAATGTATGCATCTCCTATGGAGAAGGAGGGGCCTCATCATCATTTACTGCATCCCGATAACATATGACTAGCCTAGCTGTCTTCCGCAGCACCCTAAGACATGCTAGGGGCACCCCAACTACATATTCCTACATATCAATAGGTATTTGATCCATGCGGCATGCAGGAACATCATGAGTCAACTGACTCACTTTCCTCTCTATGGTCCCTAACATAGCATCAGCTGCAACAACATCAGCCGGCCTCACAAAGATGGTAGGATGTCCCTTGGGACGGACATGTCCAATATCTGCATATGACACTTGTTTAGTACTTCAAAATTCATTCATAAAAATCAAATAGTTGAAATTTTGAAAAAATTAAATAATTCTCAAAATAAAAACATACCAATATCTCCCCAAGCTCCAGCTAGAGGAAGCACCAGCTCTGGATCATGGCGAAATTCCAATCCAGCATACAAAAACTGCTCGAATGCCGACACCTGCCTCTCCCACCACCCCCAGAAATCATCAGTATGATAATAGAAGTGGTTTTTGCCACCACCCTGGTGGAGAAAGATTTCACCCCACTGACTCAATCTAGGCTCACGGGGGTTGAATAGAGGTAGAGGCATCCCCAAGCTAAGAGCAGGTACCCTCTCAAAGAAGAAGGTACATAAAATGTTGTCGTATCCAAAGTTCTTCATACTTCCGGATTTGCAACCCGTGAGTTGAAGCTTCATATTTTCGAATAAACCAGTGCACCAATTGTACACATGTCCCTGCCATCAGGTTTATCAAACTCACAATAACCTTTAGAGGGAGGCTTTCAATGGTAGAAACAAGGATTTGACTTCCTGATTTCTCAGCTCCAGCCACACAGTATGCATTTAAATATTCTTGCACTGATGTTGCACCTACATTGCAAGAAGATCCCTTCAAGTTTACTGCATGTCCCCTCCTGGAGATTCCAGTAATAAAGTAGATATCGTCGACAGTAAGGTCCAAGGATTGTCCTCAGATAACAAAGGCATTAGTATCTACATCCCAGTATTGGACGAGTCTTTGAAGCAATCTATTCAGTGCTCTCATGTTCATGATTTGATAAAAATTTAACAAACCACATCTTCAAAGCGCATGGAGAGTGGCCAGGTCTTGCATTGACACCCTATCCATATCCTCATGTTCTCTCTCCCTCCAAACAAGAACCATCCTGCCACAAAAATGTCAAATTTTAGTATCTCGACACTTTTTTCATCATATTCAGGGGTGGGCGCTACTGTATATACCACACAGTCACGCATGGGCGCTACTGTGTGTAAGAAGAGAAGCGCACACCTCCTGGTATGCCCTACTATGCCCATTGTAGAGTAGCGCACATGCTCTTCACGTCGTGAACATAGCCTTAAAAGTGATTTTTTGCTAAAACATTGACAAATGAACAATTGAAATGCAAGTTGGGATGATTTAAACTTACTTGGTGGAGGCTGAATGATGATTGGACGCTTGATTTGATCGCCACGGTGGATTGAAATTTAAGGTTTTCTCCCAAATTGTTTGCCCTACAAAACCAAATGAAATTTGAGTTCTAATTTTGAAATTACATATATGAATTTAATTTTAATTTTTACCCACTTTGGTGAAATGTCTATAGTTTTAAATTCTACCAAAATTGTTATATTTAATCAATTAATAACTACATGTGGTACTATGCTAATTTCACCCAATGGTTCTCATTTTTTAACTAAAATTTTGTAGGATCAATCCTTTAAGACTAAATTTCTTGATGGTAGACCTTTTTAACTAGCTCATGGTTACAATTACTTATCATTTAAGATTTTTTGTCGCGATCACTAATAATTTTGTTGAAGACCTAGTTTTGGCAGATTATGAGTCGTGATCCTAGAAGTTGTCTTTCAAGTCATTTTAAGCTCTTGTTTGGACTATTTAAACCTAAAAAAGATTGCCGAGCAAACTTGTCTTCTTCAAGCTCATTAAAGGAATTGAAGGCTCATCCACTCAGGTATAGAATTACCCCTTTTCCGGGCCTTGGTGGATAAATTACAGAAAAGGTATACTCTAAGTATATTGTTGTATGCGCTAGAAGAGTTCTTATTCCATTGTTTTATACTTTTTCAGGGGAGGAGACTAACTGTATGAAAAGGACCTTTTGGAGCCTTTCTTTAGGGTTTTCAGGCTCTCTAAACATGAAAACACCAAGCGAGCATTCACCTACTCGAGCTCAATGTGAAATACATGAGAGGGTAAATAGAGGACTGTTTAAGTTTTTCAACTCTATAAACAAGAAAACACTGCCGAGCACAAACCAATCCAGGCTCGATATAAAATACACGGATAGGTGTAAAGAGGATTGTTTAAGTTTTTCAGACTCTATAAATAGGAAAAAACTGGTGATAATTAACCTACTTGGGCTCGATATTAAAATCCACGAGTAGGTATATGGAGTTATTGTTTAAGTTTTTCAGACTCCTTAAAATTTAAAACACCGACGAGCAGGAACAGATCTTGGCTCGATATTAAAATCCAGAGATCAGTAATATAGAGTAATCTTCTATCTCTTCTTCGGACTCTGTAAACAATGAAGAAGGTCTTGAGTCTTCCTCCCATGGGCTCGTTAAAATTTTTACATGGTTGGATCTATTGAGTTTTCATTCTTTCTTGGACTCATTAAAAAAACAACAAAGGTATTCTTTTATCTAAAAAGAATAAGGGATGAGAAAGATGCATGGTATCTTTAGTGTCAAAGGAAGTTCAGTCAGTTCTATCTTTGAACACAACACCTACTTGAGTCTATCATGTCGGTTGGGTTTAGTTTTTGACCTTAGGGTGAACCTGATCTCCGAGTTGTTTACTCGCCCAGTTGGTTATTCTTCCAATCATATGGAGGGTCTGCTAATGTCTCCTACATTACAGACTTATATCATTTTCCCCATTATGTTGAAAACTTCCTAAGTCACTTTGTGTCATGCTCACTGTTCAAGGATATTCCTTGTGTCGGCCATTCTGCAGTTTACCTTGACCTCATGTGTCGACCATCCTAGTGTTAGTCTTGTTACATATATTACTCCATATCAGCTCATACCAATTGAGTGTCCCTCATGTTGGATGATGGAGGATGCCTTAAAACCTCTCTTCCAACGGACTTCTTCCCATCGACATCAACTCATTCTGCTTTGGGAATGAAGTTTAGAGTTTCGGTTAGTACCTTGGATATTGTAGTCACTAGTGGCAATTTTCCTCGCTGTTGAATTATGAGAATACATCAATGTCTCTTATTCGATAGGATCCTCAAGTGTTCGACTCCATGTCCACCTATTCACACTTGTTGGATCGTACTAGGTACCTTGGGTCCCATCATCATTATTGGTGGAATCCCTTGCGTTTGTTAATGGTATACATCAAGGAGCGGTAATCAAACGATACCCCCCATGTTCGACCATCAGCTCATTTATTCACATGGTTAGGGTTTGTACCTTGGGTTGTTTTATATGAAGACCTTGGGATGTTGATGACATTGCCTCATTATGTTATCACCCAAGTTGCGCAAGACTGAGCCTCACTTATATTCGGCTCTCCATGAGACATAGATCCAGTTTGTTGTTATGGATATGATCTCTTAATTTGACATGGATCCATGCTTGTATTTCAACTGGCCATGCTATATATACATCTCCTTGTTATGTATCGAAGATCATGATTGTATCACACTGCACATCTATATGATGTCAAGAATGTAATTGCTCGCTGACCTTGATCTTTGTTTTAGGTGTTCTTGTGACTTGGTTCCGCAGTTTCTTGCTCCTCCTCTGGCTTTGGATTATAATGTATTTCGGTCATCGTTTCCCTCTAACCTCACACATTAGAGGGCATCTGTTATAGGTCAAATCTGCACTTCTCTGTCCGTGATCACCTTGACCTATCGATCACACAAAAGGACAACTTGGATTGAAGAGCATGATGACCTCAGATGAGACTTTGACCTGACTCACCTCTTTGCAAACTGACAAAACCCTAACAAACATCATGTTTTGGCATGGGCGCTACTCTGCTTAAGTAAACTAGCACATATTCCCTACTTCATTGTGCAATAGTAGCGCACATCTCCTGATGGGCGCTACTCCTCTTCAGTAGACTAGCGCACAACATTCAAAAAGTGGCAAACGCTTGTTTTTAATCACTGTAACTGCACCCTGGGCGCTACTCCACTGTGAAATAGTAGCGCACATCTTATAAGTTGATCAAAAAAATATTAATTTGACGAATGGAGATTAGTTGCAGTTGGTTTCCCAACTTCCCCAACTTCTCCTTCAACCACCTCTCGACCTGAACTGCCTACCTTGTCATATAAATACAAGGAGGATTGAAGAGAGGGGTTAGACATGAGAGCCATAGAGAGACTCTTCTATATGAGAAGCTTGTATTGAAGGAGATTATGCTGGAAGAACTCTGAAGTCAGAGAGGAGTAGGATCCTATGATCAGGTTGCATGAGCATGTTGCAAAGTCAGGTATACTTTGTATCATTCATCTGTTTTTGACAATAAAAGGTTGAAACATCTTTCTCATCCCAAATCAAATGCTTAATGGACTATGTGTTTGTTTGGATCATGTTGGTTAATGCTTGATGTTTGAATTACTTTTCAATTCCATCATTATTATATTGGCTAAGATACGTTGAGAAAGGTCTTTGTGTTGCAGGTTTATCAAACGGGAGATTGAGTTGAGGATCAAGTGCAAGGTTGGACAAAAGCTAGGATCAAACTTCATTCATAAGGTATGTCCTCAAGGTCTCTAATCTATTTCCATTTATAAACGCTTCTGTAATGCAATTAGTATGTTTACCTGTCACCCCCTTAAGTTGATAGTGTCTATTTCCTCACTATAGGGTGTTATTTCTTGCCAACATTGTGGTGGCAGACATACCTATGGTCTAGAAGGCATACCCCGTTACGGTCATTTTCCCCCTGGGACACCTTAAAACTAGTCGATTCAAGGTCCTACCGGTCGATACATGCCCTATCAGTACTATCAGTACCCCGAGCTGAATCAACATCTACCATTTTTGGCTACTTTGGACCTACCCGAACTGTCTCATCTGATGAATGATCCCATTTTCCACAGGCATAACTGGCCACCCATTCTGGTTAAGTTACCATCAGATATCCCCAAATTTTATGGCAAACCTGGTGAGGATCCCAAAAAACATGTGATGACATACCATCTATGGTGTTCATCCAACTCCTTAATGGACAACTCGATCCGTCTTAGGTTATTCCAACCAGCTCTCACCGGCCCAGCTGCCAAGTGGTATATTGAACTACCACCCAACTCTTTTCCTAATTTCCGCTCTCTCGCTATGTATTTTTTGACCCACTTCCAGTTTCCCATTCGCTATGAGACTGGTATGAACTTATTGACCTCCCTTCGCCAGAACACTGCCACTCATATTTCAGATCAGATTCATGAATGGCGGCGAAGACGACGTCTTATTAAGGCTCATATTCCGTACCAAATCTTAGTTGATTAGTTCACAAAGTCACTTTCACCTATCTAGCTCGAGACATAGCTATGGGCGGGAATATCACTGAAGAATAGGCTACTTCCCATGCCCATTACTTAGACTTGGTCTATGCGCAATCCGACACTTTGTATGAAATCGTTCCTGACGTACCTCGCCCTACGTATGAAACTGCGAAACCACCCAAGGGACCACAGGGCGATGGCATCATTGGTTCACTTACCTCCGAGCCTTCTACTCAAACTGGTGGCACGTCGAACCCTCAAGGTTCTTCCCCATCACCTCCATAGGATTTCCACAGCACTACCAAGTCCACTGCTACTTCCTCCACCGAAGAGGTGAATTCTATGCAATCAACTTCATCTCAGAAATCCAGTGGTAAGAATAAAAACAAAGGGAAACCTAATAAATCTTCTAACCAACAGGAGCCCAAGCCCACTCATGAAGACACCAAATAGAATAGGAAGTTGAAGTATCCTTGTTTGCTATGAGGTGGAGACCATTTCTCAAAAGAATATCCCCACCGAGACAAAGTGCAGAAGTTTCTCAAAGGAAACTCTACTATCGTAGTTCTCAATGATCCCTTCCCCACTTAGAACCAATAGCTGATCGCACAAACGTCTCCTTCCCAAGGAGAGGCATCCTCCACCGCGCATGTTCTCATGATGCGTAGTGAGACTGTCAACTTGAACACACGTTCCCATTCATATGACTCTGTCCCTCTGAAGGAACTTGTTGGAAGTAATACTGAAAAAGCTTCCACTTCGATTCCCAATGTCACCATACCACACGCTTCTCTCACCATTGAGAATCCTTCTTTAGAGTTAGTGTTGCGTCTGCCCAAGAGCGCGATTCAAAAAGTTGTTTTCAATCCCAATGCTCAGGCCGCTTAGAACTACAATATTGTAGAGGACCTGGCACAAGCTCCTTGTGCTATGTCGACACTTGAGGTCTTGCAGAACTGTCCTAACCAGCACAAGACTCTCCTCGCTTCCATCGACATGGTTGATCTGGATTCGTCTAATACCATCATGTTCCATCTTGAGTATTTTAAGCTGAGGCTTTCCCATCAGTTGGCATTTCAAGTTGCCACAAACATTTTTGGGAAGACAATCGATCGTACCGTCTTGGAGGAAGGGGCTCTACTTCATTCATGTTAATTTCGTGTTGGAGAGCCATTGGCTCTCCTGAGTTGAACCATTCTCCCACCACCTTGAAAGCATTCGACGGACGTGGATTTAAACCTCATGGGTTGTTACAAGCCTTAGCAGTCGAGTTGGAAGGCAATATTGCAACCATTAACATGGAAGTGTTCGTGGCCCCTTATTGAACAGATCATCGACAATTGTGCTGGAAGTGTCATTTTCTCTTTCATGGATGGCTTTTCCAGCTACAACCAAATTGATATCCACCTGGCTGATCAACACAAGACAAATTTCATCTGTCCTTGGGGTAGGTTTGCTTATCGCAAGCTCCCTTTTGGCCTTAAAAATGTTGGTTCCACATTCCAGCAGGACATGTCGTACTCCTTTCATGATGTGAAGGACTTTGTGGAACCATATCTTTACGATCTACCTACCCATTCATAGAAACGTCAGTACCACATTGATCATCTGACAACAGTTTTCCTCATATGTAGGCGGTATAGTATCCGCCTCAACCCTCACAAGTGTATCTCCTGTGTTGAGTCGGGACGCCTCCTCGGTTCCATTGTCTCAAAGGATGGGATCCACATTGATCCCTTGAAGGTGGAATCCATCATCGCTCTCCCACCTCCTAGGAACATGTGATATATTACTTAAGTAAGGGTCTTATTGACACTGAAATGCGTTACTTGCATGTTGAGAAGCTCGTTCTCGTGGTAATTATTGGCATCCAAAAGTTCTAACATTACATCTTGCTTCGCACCACCACCATCATCGCTGATTTGAACCCCATGTACCATGTTTTGACACGTCAAGTACTGGGGGGCAAGTATTCACGCTAGATCATGATACTGCAGGAATTTGATCTCCTATTCGAAAAGGCTAAGTCAAAAAAGTCTTTGGTGTTTGCCGAGCTGATTTGCGATCTTCCCCGGGATGATGTCGAATTTGCGCCCAATGACTCTCTTCCAGACAAATCATTGTTCCTCATCAGCACATCTGATCCTTGGTATGGAGATATCACTTTATATCTTCAGACCCAACGTTTCAGCCCCCAACCCTCTCAAGATGACCGTCGTTTAATACACCACCATGCAAAGTATTACCTGACTGTCAGTGATACCTTGTACTATCATGGTATTGATTCTATTCTTCGATGTTGTCTCACTCATGAGGAGGATGAACATGTCATAAATGACTGTCACGTTGGGGCATGTGGTGGTCATCTTTCTGGGATGGCTACAACCCAGAAGATACTTCACGCGAGATATTATTGGCCCTCCATCTTTAAAGATTGTATCGAGGACGTCAAAAAATGTCCTCCATGCCAACATTTTCAAACGAAAAAGCGCACCCACCTAGCTGTGTTACACCTGGTTATTGCTGTTGGCCCCTTCACTAAATGAGGCATTGACTTCATGCACTGTAAGCCTACCTCGACCGGGGGCATGGTTACGTCATAGTAGCCATGGATTACTTTAAAATGTGGGACAAGTCTATGCCTACATACACAGACGACAGAAAAATTGCCACACTCTTCATGTTCAATCATGTTATAGCCCGGTTCGGAGTTCCTCAAGCTATAGTCCCCGACCATGGTTCCTACTTTATGAACCATGTTAGCATCTAGTTTTTACAAACAAATACTGATGAGTAAGGGAAAGAAATATTGAAAATTTTCCTAAGGAATCCTGAAATGTTTTGTTTTTATGATCATTTGCTAAAGAAGTTTGTAAATGGAAGTGCTAAGGTGAAAAACTAAAGAAATGTGAAAATTTTCGACCAAAATGAGCAAAAGCAGCCCAAAAGGATAAGTCTGAAAACAAATATTGCAAGTATTATTTCTCATGCAGGACGCATCGTTGATTGAGCCCAAGAGAGAGATTGTAATGTCCCCAGCTTGACCCTATTGCATTAGTATTGTAAATGATGTAAATATTGTTATTTAGTCATGGTGAGGAGCTCAAGGCCAAGGCCCCGCCATTGATTTAATGTTCTATGTATCGGCAATTAGAATAGATGCCTAAGGTTCTTGTGCGAGATGGGCACAATGTAAATAAGACACCATGTAAATATGCAATTTTAATGAAAACACCCACAACTAGCTATGCAATGCAACAAAGAGATGGGGCATGATTCTACAAGGAATAGGGAGGGAAATTATTCAAACCCTTGAGCCCATGGTGTTAATCCATTTCATTGAGGAAACCCATGAACTCTCAACTACCCATTTGGTCTCATGCACCCAATCACTTAATCCTTCCAAGAATTGGTTGAGACAATAAATGCCTTGGGATGGGAGAGGTATGGCTGTCAATTTTCGTGCATGGGCAAGCCATCAACTTGGAAAATCGTGTTTTTGCTTGTGGGGCAAGAAAACCCCCACGAAATTGGCCCAAAAGCCATTCTTCACCCATGGCATTCTTTCTCTCACGCAGTCTGAGCCTGTTGAGGTTTTATCCTTCACGTTTTCACCTTTCCCTGCGTTTTTCCATGCCTGCAAACTCGTTTTTGGTTAGCTCATTGGATGGGAGAAGAGAGCCACAATTTTTGGGGTTAGGGAGGCCGTTTCTGCCCACGAAATGCCCATGAGCATTCTTCTGAAAACGATTCTGCTCTCCTGGGGTGGAATTCCCATTTTCTCCTTTTCGTTTTGGTTGCCCACGTTTTCTGGAACGGTCAGGAACCCATTGTTGGGAACTTCACTATAGAAGCGTTTTTCTCATGCCCAACACTTATGCTTTTGATGATACATGCACCCATCTCTTAACATCCTGAGGAACCCAATTGCTGATTGGCTTGGCTGATTTTGATATACCTTTGGCTATGTGAGAGCCTGTTTTCCCCTTTTCCTTGTGGAGATCATGCCCAACTCGGGGGTGGCAGTGGTGCTGAGAGATTGAGGAGCACACTGGCCTACGGTTGGGTGGAACATTGCAGTTGCATAGCCAGTTGCTTGGGACTGCCTTATTGAGATAAGTATTCCCTTGTGTTAATTTGGCAATTATCAATCGATGAATAATGGAATGAATGCTGGGTGTGCTATTGAATTAAATTCCGCTGTGTTTTTCTTATGATTATACATTCCATATGCCTTTTATATGTTCTTAAAAGTTTATGCATTCCCTATGATCTTTTATAATTCTGCCAAGGTCTCTATTTAATGACTGTCACAGAATGCTGAATGTATGTTAGATATCAGCATGATTTACTTTATCTCTGTTGTGTTCTATAGCATGCACATGTACATGTCCTTGTATCAATGAGGTTGAATTTAATGAATATAGGGCTAATTGCCCGGATTGAGCACTATGATCCTCTCTATCACGCTGGTATGATAGAGGGGACATTACAGAGATCAACAGTTTTTATGTGTTGTCGCATTGCCAAATAGCGCGGAGGTTAGAAGTATAAGCGGTTGAGAAAGTTAAAACAACCTACCACATGTCACCTTAAAAGTATGTCGCAAAAAGGATAAGTGGTATTACAAAACCATTGGGATGTGATACGAAAATGTTGAAAGGATATCATGCTGTTCATGTCGACCGCCGAAATAAGCGCTAAAGGAATCTAATCATCAATAGGGAAGGAAAGTCCCAGATTATTGTAGAACTAATCAACGATTATTAGTGATTGATGCATCAAGAAAAAGAACAGATGTTAAAGGGAAAGGGTGGTTGTGGAAAACAAAACCACCCAACAGGTGTCAACACCAGATTCTGTCGCAAGAGGGATAAGTGGTAATGGAAACCACTTTAGAAAACCACGACACCACTTTTTGGATAGATGGTGTTAATAATAAACATCGGAGATTAGAGCATGGAAGATTATTGGACGGTTGACGAAGACAGATTGTGAAGCATTAAAAAGACATCAAATATGATGGTCAGGATTGATGCACGAGAGATCAATGGATGAAAAGATTGATCGTTGGCAAAGAAGACCGAAGTATAAGGGAAAAAGGGTTATATATATAACAACCGACATGTAAAGTTGACATTTGTTCCTGGGAGTTGTCAGATTCAGAAGCTTTTGGACGTGTGCAAGACGAAGAAGGTGACAGGGCCTTCTCATAGGTTGCTAGTGATAGGTAGGCTCTTTCACCTAGTTCCGTCAATGATATAAACCTGTTTACTGTAAGAAAATGGAAAAAGATTCGAGTTTAAACATGGTTAGGGTTAAGAGTGCTATGGAAGATAGGGATTTTGATATATTTGATACAGAAATTCGGCTTCCTGTTCCCGAAATTAAAAGAAGATTGAAGATGTTACATAGAAAATGCATAGATGTGCATAGAATGTTTCAGTCATCTTTAATTTTGTTTTGCCTCGACCAAATTATGCCTTTCCCCGAATTTGTATTCTGGTGCGCGTCCAATTATTTCGAACCCCAGCAAGTTATCATGAATGCTAAAAAAAGTAGAATTGTTTGTTCCATAAAGCCGTCTGATGTGAGTAGTGCCTTTGGAATCCCTGCCTCCCAAGCTTCTGAGTCCGAGAGTTTTTCTGAGGAATCGATCATCACCCTATATCATCAACTTTCTCCTGAAATTCAACAGGCGTTTTTAACCACATGTCTCAAACCCAATTTGGAAATTGAAAGTACTCCATACCCTCTAGATATTGGTTTTTTCAATGACAATACCCAGTTAGTCCTTTCATTGATAGCTCAATTTTTAGGTCTTGATACTGATATGTTGGTGACTGAACAACAAATGAGTTTATTATTCAAAATAAGTGTCGGTTCACCCGAATTCGAGTATGAATCGGTGTCGAGTCTCAAGTTTGAAGAATTTTTAGCAGAAAATATTCACTCACAGTTAACAGGTTTCTCCAATACAAGATATTTAAGATTTCAATCACAGTGGATGAAAATGGTTTTGTCAGTAGTCAAGAATAATTACATTTTCCACAAGAAGTCTATGCAGTCAATTTAGACAATAACATGTTCAATTACATGAATTATATTCTATCGGAGTTGTACAGAATGATTTTTGGAGAGGGAATATAATTATATCCTTACCAGATCATGATGATGCAAAAATGAGACTCTTAGCTCAGAGTCTTTCAGGAGAAGTCAAAAAATGGTTCAGAACTTTAGGTGCAAGATCAATCGATACATATAATGATTTGTAACACTTTTCATTGAGAGGTGGGAAGATAAAAAGAATCCCTCACAAATATTAACACAGTATAATAATTTGAAGAAAGGGGTTTTTGAAACAATCCAAGAATTTTCTGCTAGATTCATGAGGGTTTATAATTCAATTCTTGTTGATTTTAAACCATTGGTAGGAGCTGCCAAGTTACACCATGTAGATGCATTTGAAGGTAATTTCTCTTGTACATTAAGGGAAAGAAGGTCACCTACTTTATCAGATATGATGAGGGATGCAGTGGAAGTGGAAGCAAATCTGATGGCATTTGGAAAGATAAAACAAAAAATTGACATGGATAAAAAAACGATTAAAGAAGATAATCAACCTTCAACCTCTTCTTCTAATGACTCCAAATTTGAAGTTATGATGAGGACTATGGAAATATTAATAGATTTATTGGCATTGGACAATAGAAATCAAAATAGAGAGCAGTAAGAACCACCCATTAGAAACCCAAATTTTAGAAGGCCAAATCCCCCACAAATCAGACAAAGAGATCAAAGAGATCAAAGGAATCCAAGAAAACCTGAAGATGATCCAGTGAGACCTCCTTTCCCTGAAAATTATGTAGATGAAAGGGATGAAACAAAGTTAATGGAGAGTGAAATACATCATTTTGGAGATTTGGATTCAAAGATATTTCTAACCAAAATGGAGCATGATATATTTTCTACAGATGGGGAATGAAACATTTTGGAGTCAGAAACTGAACAGTATCAGATTGGATATCAAAATGCAATAGATAATATTTAAAGGAAAATAGGTCTCAGAAATAGGAATGTAATGGTGGATAAAGGAAAAGGTTAAATGGATAAACCCTCTACTAGTAAGAACATAAAGAACAAAGAAAACGAGTATGTAATAAAAAAGGTTCCAGAGAACAAGAAAGAAATGACTAAAGAAAGTGATAAGAATCTTGTTCCTTTCAGTTTGTAGAATGAGATAGCTAAAATTAAAATCTCTATACCTTTTAATGAAATTTTGAAAAATACTGAGTATAAAGAACATATTTCTAAAATGGTTGGACATCAAATACAAATGGAACCATACACATTAGAATTGAATGATGATACTCCAGTTATTCATATCGGTTCAAAGATGGAAGATAATACTGTGGAAGCTATACAACCTTTTTATATAAACCTAAATATTCATGATAAGGTTTTGCATAATTGTATGCTTTGTTGGTCACCCTATATGTCAAATAATTAAATCTAACACACAGGATGGTCAATATAAATTGTCAAACCCAGGGAGGTCTTTTATTTCAATGTCAATAAGCATAATCTGTGCATAATCATGTCAAGCAGTTGATTAAATAATGAAGATAATAGTCCTACCTTCTATTCATCCAAACTCATCCCATAGAAGAACTAATGTAATTCACACAACTAGGAATTCAATTGTAGCTACCTTCCTATAGAGATCAACCTAGCAATTATAAATTTAAGAATAGAAATAAACTAGATTACTTTTGCAAGAAGTTAAATCCTATAATTATCAAACTATAATATTCAATCTTTACCAAAATGATCCATCTAGCAACTAATGTTACTCACTCACACTCTGCCTATTCTAATAAACCAATTGAAGATACAACAACAAATAGAATCTAAACATAAGCTTGAACTCTAACTAATAATTACTGGAAATCCTAGAAAGCATAAGCAACTGGAAGATATTGGAATTGAGCTTGGCTGTTACAGCTGATTCAAGCACACATGCATTAAACTGAATTAACCTACACAGTCGACTGTCACACCACTCTATTACAGCTATTCAAGATGCAATCATACTACCAGAAGGAAAGCTAACCTCTATTGCAACTAACAATAAAATCTACAATAATTCCACACCACACATAGAAAGAAAGCTAAATTAACCTACCTACTTAAACCAGCTATCTCTGTGAGAAGGCGAGCCCTGGCCTTCTAACAGAGACGCTAAGAATCACAACAAATTAAGACACAAAAATGAAGAACTCTGCTCTCATATTAATGATGGAAATCGACAGTCTTAGTGCTCTGTTACAGCTTATACAAAATGGTAATTGTCCAACCCCAGGCTACGAGAACCTTCACATATTTATACATGGAAAGTACAGATCACGATCCAATAAACTCGTGCAGCAATGAATATCTATGATCTTCATGCTGTGGAGTTACAGCTAACTGTTACAGCCATATTAAACGAGGTTGTTACTCATGAAGGAGCTGTTACTACAGTAATCAATGGATCAACGGATTTGGAAAGCTGGAATGCGATCTGTCTATTGCAGTTGGGTTCTGTTTCAGTGGATGCCTGTTACAGATTCTTGTGGATGAATGCGTAGTCCCTTAGAGTTATGAGGAGTTGGTGCTTTGAAGAGTAACAGTTTGCACCACTTGGCTGATACACTTGCGCTTTATACCTTGACTACATGAAATCACACAGATCAGCATAAACCAAGGACTAGGATCTCGAACCTTAACAATCTTAGGCATAAAATAAATAAAGCAATAATGAGTTATACCTGTCAATATCATTGGTTGATTTAGAGAAAGGCATGGATACAACTTTGGAAAATAGAATGTAATAAAGGAAAAATGATGTAATAAGGATGGCCAAAAAGGGGCATTTCCTAGACCCAACATCTCCCCCCAACTATCCGATTGCATGTCCTCATGCAACAACCTCCATTAGTCAAAATCTGAGTCCGAGTTGAATCTGTGGAGATTTGTAAGATTGTAGCCAAATTCTGGTGTTTCCTCTTGAGGTACAAACCCAAAGCAAGTTGTCCATTTCTCCCAACATAGCTTTTCTTCTTCTACAGTCAAAGCATAGTTGTTCCTGTAAGGACTCACAGGAAGCCATATGAGAGGGAATCTTAATCTTAATCCAATCCACCAAGGTCCACATTTCTTCATGCACCTAACATATTTAGGAACCCTTGTCAAAGCTTGTCTGAAATTCTCAAAGCAGTATGGGTCCATTTCCTTTAGATATGAAGAAGAATACAGCCATCTGTATTCACTGCCTTCCAGAGAATCTTGCTGCATATTGATAATCATCGGATGTGGTGAGGAGTTTATCTCTCAAAATTTCAAAGCATTGGGAAATTACAGGAACCGAGAGAGATCTAGCATGGTTTTTTATGAGTCCTTGTGAGTCCTGAGGTTCACCTCTAATCCAGAGAGTAGAATTCTCCTCATTTTTTAGGATGGTCTAGAAAGCATCTCGCCATCTTACATGATTAATGACAAAAGAGGCAAATTCTCTTAGCTGAACATCCCCCAAACAAGGCAATGGATTGGTTGGGGAGCTAACATAACAAGCCTTGTCATGCAAATACAATTCGCATAACAAATGATAATCCTCAAAATCACTTGTCATAAAAGTTTCCAAAAACTAAGTAGTTGTTTCCAAATCAAATGATCTCCCTTCCTTAAGAGCCCTTAATTGAATAAAGTTGTCTGTTCATGGAGGAAGCCTGGGTAAAAGAGATATGGATCCCTGCAACGCAATAATTCTAAGGAAAGAGTATACATTTTGTCTTTTTCTTGTTGCAGGGACTTCAGTTTCTTCAATCCTTCCAATTTTTCTTGAAGTTTCTCCCACTGGAATTTTTGGAAGAATAACTCCTCAGCCCATTTTTCTCTCAACCCCCTAATGAAATTTCTATGTTCTTGGAGAGAGATCATACCTTTCTTGAATTGATCAATCCACTTGCGCCATTTATCCAACTAGAGATTTAGCCAAAGAATCCTCTTCTTTATCTTTTTAAATCTTCTATTCTCCGCCTCCTCCTCATCATCAGAGTCCAAAAAATGACTTCCTCGTTTTGCTTTGGCACTGTAACAGTTTCATCCTCTATTGGAGTTGCAGTGGTCTGTGCCTGTAATGCAGTCTCAGCCATGGAGTTTGGGGATGCTGGTTCTTGTGTAACAACATCCTTTATTTCCATATGAACCTCATCCCCCTCAGTCTGTGTTGCAACTTCAACAAATATTCTTAGGACTGCTGGTTCTTGTGTGACAGCATCCTTCCTTTCCATTTCAACCTCAAACATCTCATTTTGTGTTACAACTTCAGCAAATGATTTTGAAAACACTAGTTCTTGTGTAACAGTGTTCTCTTCTTGGTTCTTGATATAAAATGTTGTTTTCTAAGTTGCAACCTCACTATATATTTTCAAGGGTACTGATTCTTGTGTAACAGTCCCCTGTTCTTCAATTTCTTTGAACTGTTGAGGTTGTTTATGGGTCATATCAAGTCCCTCTAACTGATGAGACTAGTCCTGAGGAAGTTCAGTATCCCCTGATGGATGGGACTGCACTGTTTCATCTCCTAAATTTGAATAAGGAATTTCTTCAATTCTTGTCTCTGTTTCCCCCATCAATTCTATTTCTGGCATTCTTTCTTCCACCTCCTCTATCTGTACATGCCTTTGTGATACAACTCCCAACACAAAAACTCTATGTCCTACTACAAAAAATATATCTCCACACTCTAGACAAACAGTCTCTCCTTGCTTCTCATTTTCAAATGCAAAAGATGAATTTTCTAATAAGTTTGCAACATTTGCTAATGTGTTCAAATTCTTCTCTGCATGTTTTCCAACTACTACCTTCCATCTTTCCACCTCATTTCGCAATGTCTGCATATCCTTCTTTAATAATTCATTTTCATGCAAGAGATTTTCGATTTGAGGTTCTTCTATGGAAAGTTCCTACATAGCAGCAGATGACTTGGGGTTCAAAATGGGAATCTCTTTATATACCCCTGTTACAGGTGCTTTCTCTACCATAGGTGACTCATTATTTTCTCTAACTGCTCCTGCTGTCTCTACTGAGGGTGCTTAATTATTAGCCCCAATTGCATCCACTGTCACTGATTTTTCTGTTGTCTCTGTTGTTATAGCTACTTCTACTACTATTGCTATTGCAGATGCTTCTGCTGCTACAGTTGATTGAGTCCTTCTTTTCCTCACCATTCCCACTGGGTGTTCTCCGCTACTGGTGCTGTGACAGCTCTAGTTTTTATTTTCTTTGTTGTAGTGGATGTCTGACCCTTGTTTCCTGAACTTCCTCTTTGTTTCTTTGACACAGGGGTCTTTTCTTCTTCAATAATGGTCCCGCTTATCTCAGGGGAGGACACAACCTCCAAGATTTCCACAGTCCCTTCTCCTACTGTTCTTGTCTGATATTCTTCCTCCCGAATTCATGCTTCTGCAAATACAGCTTCTACTGTCACAGCTTCAATAGTTGCTCCAGTTTCAGCTTCATCTATCTGAGTATCTGCTTCTGCAGTTACATCTTCTACTATCACAGCTTCAACAACTACTCCAGTTTCAGCTTCATCTATCTGAGTATCTGCTTTTACAGTTACAGATTCCGATATTACTGCCTTCTGTACCATGGTTTCTATAACAATTTCCTCAGCAACAGGGTTTTCTAATGATGTTGCTTTTTCCATATTTATCTCCTCTCCTTCATTGGTCTGGTTTTCTAATGCTCCAGCCTCACCCCCAACTGAATTTGAGGAACGCAGGTCCTCACTATCTTCACCAACACCCTCCATTTCTAATACAGGTTGTATGATTGGCCCATCTCCAGCCATAAGTTGTTCCCAGGTTAAATTACGATTTGCAATGGCTCTCAAGACTAGTAATTTGATTAGTCCATGATTAGTAAGGGAGGAAAGTGGGTGTTGGGTAGTTCTTGCATATCCATCGATGGTTTGTAGGGCTTTAAGTAGATAAAATGGTATATTCACCAAATTGCCATGGCGTAAATGAGACAATAAGGGAAGTTCAGAGAAGGAAACAATTTGGTACCTACCTCCACAAGCGATGTATATTTTCACAAAGATTTCCACTTGATTCTAGGGTGGTGGTAAAAATGCCAGTTCAAACCCATGGTGCTTTGGACTAACCTGCTCTCCAACTGCCAAAAATTCTCTCACTGCATTTACATTATGTGCCTTCCGTCCAAATAACTTCTTCCCAAACTGGGGTAAGCCAGTAACCTCTGCTATGATTTCTTCTATAACATCCACATGTAGTCCATTGACCTCGGAGTGAGTATCAGTCAGGTTGAGGGAAAATTGCAATGCGGTTTCTGTGTGGAAACCGTTCAACCGTTCAAAGCATTCCATCCAACCTACTGTTGTAAAAATGATAAGAATTTATGCATTGACACGTACAGCTTTTGTATTTACTGGTTCATGCCGGACTAGGTTTCCCATTGTAATCTCTCCTCAAATTTCAAAATGAATGCAACAATTACCAGTCTAGACGTGGAATTTGTAGTTTTATAAACATGCAAGGGATCGTTGGGGTTCAAAATCAGGTTTTTAGGCAAGTTCGAACAAGTATGAACATTCCATTGGAATGAGGAAGTTGACAGAATTGGGGTAACAGGTGCAAATTGGGTAAGGTGACGGGAAATAAATACAACCATGATCCTGACATATTCCGTAGATATTAATTAGTATGGGTTCGCTAATCGAGGGCTACGACAGTACATAATCGTTATCACCGTATTTAATTTTCTGCCAAATCATGTAAAAGATGCGATCTGTACCTTTGCATTTATGATTTTAGTCATGAATCAATCATTACAGCTGGCCTTCGTCCTCGGGAGTATGAATGCACATGTGCTGAAGTGATGTGGCCACCACCACCTGGGCTGACAGCTGCTCAAGACACCCAAAATTTTCCTTCGTGGAAAATCGTTATTGGATCTTGTGGAGCAAGCAACAAAATTGATGCCTATTTGAATCATTATTGGCATCATCAATCAGAGAGCAGATAGACTGGTGGAGTCATAGCTGCTAGATTTAGCAAAATAAACAAGAATGGCAGAGTCGCAGTTGTATGGAAGGAGCGAAAATGAAGTGGTAATAGCGGAGTTGCAGCTGCTAGATTTAGTAGAATGGTCAAGAATAGTGGACTTGCAGTTGTTGGCAAAGAGCGAAAATGGAGTGAAAATAGCGGAGTTGTAGCTACTAGATTTAGCGGAATAGTCAAGGATAGTGGATTCGCAGCTGCTGGCAAAGAGAGAAAATGGAGTAAAAATAGCGGAGTGTGAGGCACCTGCAACAATTACTTAATAAAATATGCGGAATAGCATAAATGACAGAACTCATAATTACTTTTATATTGATCACAGGCCACTTTGAGGGGGTAACCTCCTATGAGCAAGCTCAATACAAATAACTTCATGGTGCCTTCATAGGTCTCAACACACACTTATATACTAATTCTAGGCGCCAATACTATGGGTCAAAACCATGGGCCATTACAAACTATGGATCAACAATACTACGGGCGACTTACAAAGCATATGCGCCAACAACAATAACACAAACTATTGATCAACAAATACTACAGGACGACTTACAAAGCATATGCATCCAACAACAACATACTAACAAAGTAAAGACATGGGTTCCTAACATCCCCTCCCCCTTAAAAAAAAGCTTTGTCCTCAAAGCTTTAGATGTGGAAATTGTTGTTGAATCTGAAGGAGTGGTTCCCATGTAGAGCATCCTCTGGTTGCATGTCGTGCCTACTGAATTAAGACCTCTGTGATAGAGTGAGAGTGAAGCTGACGCATGTGCCGATTGAGGATGGCTTTTGGCTCCAAAAGGATGGATCCTTCATTATCCAGTTCAGGTAAAATCGTTTGTCCACTTATGTTGGTGCAAAGAAATTTCTTCAAACAAGAGACATGAAAGACTGGATGAATGTGGGAAGAAGGAGGAAGTTCCAATTTATAAGCAACGGACCCAATCTTTTGAAGAATCCGATATGGCCCATAGAACTTTGGAGCGAGCTTATGATGCCCTTTGAGTTTCAAGGATGATTGTTTGTACGGCTAGAGACGAAGAAAAACCATATCGTCGACTTAAAAAGTGTGCTCAGAACGGTGCTGATCAGCTTGTTGCTTCATGCAATTTCTTGCCATGTGAAGATTGTCACGCAAAATGCGAAGAATCTGATTGCAGTTTCAAAGGACCATGTCAACTGCCTGAACTGGTGAACTGGTGGGGGTGTATGGAAGAAGAGCTGGAGGTGCCTGACCATAGATTGCTTCATATGGTGTCATTTTAGAGGTATTGTGGTAAGAGGTATTGTACCACCATTCAGCGAGAGGAAGCCATTTTTCCCACTGATGTTGCTGGTCCGAGGTGAAGCAACGAAGATAAGTTTCCAAGCATTTATTGACAATTTCAGTCTGACCATCTGTTTGTGGGTGATACCTTGAACTCATCTTCAGTTTGGTGCCAGTGTGGCGAAATAGTTCTGTCCAAAAATGACTGGTGAAAGTCGCATCACGATCCGAGACAATGGAAGAAGGGATGCCATGAAGACGAAAGATCTGGTCTAAAAAAATTTGAGCAACGCAGGAGGCTGTATAGGGATGGCTGAGAGCACAAAAATGACTATATTTGGAGAGGCGATCAACCACAACGAGAATCACTATCTTCCTACCAGATTTAGGAAGCCCTTCAATGAAATCCATAGAAATATCTGCCCAAATCCGTGTAGGTATGGGCAAGGGTTCAAGCAATCCTGGAAGGAGTGTTGTTTCACCCTTATTGCGCTGGCAGGTATCACATTCGGCCACCATCTATTGAATTGTCCTTTTCATGCCCTGCCAAAAGAAGTTACTCTGTGCTCGTTCATACGTTTTGAGGAAACTAGAGTGCCCTGCTGATGGAGAAGCATGGAGTTCATAGAAGACAGCCTGTTGAAGATCTGTGCTCTGGGGAAGCACCAGACGACCCTTGTATCGCAGAGAAGCACCATCCCAAGAGTAATGTGGTACAGCAGAATGGTTGTTGGTCAAGCATTGGATGATTTGAGATAAGGAGGATTCATTGACATAACCCTGTTGAACAGATTGCAACCAATTTGGAACAGGAATAGAAATAGCTGAAAGAGAACCTTGGGCATCAAATGTGCGAGAAAGAGCATCTGCCACAATGTTGTCTTTACCCTTATTGTAAGTGATCTCATATTCATAACCCATGAGTTTTCTAACCCATTTCTGTTGTGCCGGGGAGGAGACACACTGGTCCAAGAAATATTTCAGACTCTGGTGATCAGTCTTGATGCAGAAATGATTCCCTAATAGGTATGGGCGCCACTTCTGTACTGCATGCAAAATAACCATCATTTCCTTCTCATAGGTAGAGGCAGCTAAATTCTTACCTAAAAGGGCTTTGCTGGTAAACGCAATGGGGTGTTCATCTTGAAGGAGAACAACACCAAGTCCATTGTCGCAAGCATCACTCTCAATAGTGAAGGGCTTGGAAAAATCGGGCATAGCTAGCACAGGTGTAGTACACATAGCTTGTTTTAGTTTGTCAAATGCACACTGAGTAGCAGGTGTCCATGTGAAGGCATCCTTTTTCAATAGAGCAGTTAATGGAGCTGCAATCTTCCCATAATCCTTGACAAACTTGCGGTAGTAGCCAGTCAACCCCAAAAAACCATGAAGGCTCTTAAGTGTCTAAGGATGTGGCCAATTGTTCATGGCATCGATTTTGGAAGGATCCACGCGAACCCCTTGTGCTGAGATAATGTGCCCGAGATACTCAACTTCCTTTTGTCCAAAAACACATTTAGACTGCTTGGCATGGAGATGATGGTCAGAGAAAATTTGCATGACAAGCTCCAAATGCTGGAGATGTTCATCCCATGTTTTACTGTAGATGAGGATATCATCAAAGAATACTAGAATGAATTTCCACAAGTAGCTTCGAAATATTTTATTCATTAAGGCCTGGAATGTGGAAGGAGCATTAGTGAGGCCAAAGGGCATGACCAAAAACTCATAATGGCCATCATGTGTGCGGAAAGCTGTTTTAGGGATATCATCCTCACGAACCCGAATTTGATGATACCCTGAACGAAGATCCAACTTGGAGAAAAAGTGAGCCCCATGAAGCTCATCAACAACAGGAATTGGAAACTTATCCTTGATGGTGAGGTGATTAAGTGCTCGAAAGTCAATGTAGAGGCGCCATGACCCATCTTTTTTGCGGACAAGATTAACTGGAGAAGAAAAGGAACTAGTGCTTGGGAGAATAATACCTTGCTTCAATAAGTCTCGAACAAGCATTTCAATCTCTGTTTTTTGGTGAAATGGGTAGCGATAGGGCCTGATGTTGGGAGGAATGCTGCCAGGAAGGAGCTGAATACGATGGTCTTCTGGCCTGGAAGGTGGCAATCCCACTAGTTCAGCAAAGACACCTATATATTGATCCAAAATTTGTTGTAGATCCAAAGGAGTAGTGGAGACTGCTCATGGTTGCATCTGGATGGAATGGATCTGAGCGATGACACCATGTGAATTCTTCTTGAGGAGTTTTTCCATGCGATGTGAACTGATGATGCTGAGAGAACCTGGTTGTAATCCTGTCAATGTGTGTTTTTGTCCATTGAGGGAAAACTGCATCCAAAGTTCAGCAAAATCCCATAAGATAGGGCCAAGTGTGCGTAGCCATTGAGCGCCCAAAACCACATCACATCCACCTAAGGGCAAGGCAAACATGTCAGAGCGCAAGGTATAATCTCCCATATAGATATGCACATTTCTACACTTCCCTTTGCAAGGTAAGGTGCCCCCATTGGCAACCATGACTTCAAAGTTGGAGCACGGATGGATAAAACAATCAGCTTGTTTGGCGATCCGAGGGTCAATGAAATTATGAGTGCTACCAGAATCAATGAGTATTGTAAGAGGAAGCTTCTTGAAGTAACCCCTGACCCGCATTGTTTGGGGGGTGGTGATTCTGGCTAAAGCATGGAGAGATATCTCTGGCTGGTCATCCTGAGACGGAGGGTCAATAGGCAGTTCCTGAATGTCGACCGGAGCATCCAATGTTTCTGGATTTTCGTCACCAATTTTAGAGGCAGGCGGAGACTCCACATCCAAGAGATAGAGCTTTTGTTGCACACATCTATGTCCCCGACTGAATTTCTCATCACAATTATAGCAAAGCCCCTTTTCTCTGCGTGCTTGCATCTCTGTTTCACACAAACGCTTGATAGGAGTCGGTCGAGGAGCCTGCGGTATAGGTGGTCGCTGAGAACCCATATTTCAGAAGGGAACAAAAGTGGGCTTGGAGCGTTGTTGGGCTGCAATCTTGTCTTCTACCAACTTAGCCAGCCCTAGTGCTTCCATCATTGTGTTGGGACATAACATTTCGACCTCAGAGCGGATGGCATCCTTGAGACCACTAATAAAACAACTCCGGTAAAAGTCATCAGACAATCCTTCGATGTGGTTGGCTAGATTCTCAAATTTAGTTTGATACTCTCTCACAGTGTCGGTTTGGCGAAGTTTAGTGAGGGCTCTTGTGAATTCATCAAAAGCACTAGGACCAAATCGTTGCAAAAGGAGCTGACAAAAGTCTGGCCATTTGGGCTCTGGATGAGCCTTGATGTACCAACGGTACCATTGAAGAGCTTCCTGTTCCAAATGAAAGGATGCCAATGGAACTTTGTTGACATCAAAAGTATTATTCAGACTGAAATATTGTTCTGCATGATAGATCCATCCAGTTGGATCGGTACCATTGAAGCGAGGACAATCAAGCTTCGGACCATGGAAATTGCTGGAAGAAGAGAACCCATTGTCTGTTGAAGACTCAGACTGCCGTTTGTTGTTCATAGCTGAATGTTCAAGATGGAGACCGAGAAATTTTTCATCCAGATCCTGGAGTTTGGCTTGGATGGTTGCGAGTGCATCCTCCATGGTTTTTGCTCCTGCACTGGTGACAACCATAACCAAGATTTTTTTTTTTTTTTGGTTGACTAGGTAGGAAAACAAAAACAAAAACTACTTCAGTAAAGGAAAATTTGGACTTGGGAAAAAATCAGAAGAGTAATTGGGGTTTGACTAGGTTTTGGACACTGTTGGATAGACACGGAATCAAAAATGAGGATTTCAGAAGCACGGTGAAAGAATGGGAAAATTTAGCAGAGGAGAACAAAGGAGCAGAATTCAGAAAGGAACTCTGTGGTAAAATTTGAAGGTGATTGGGTGAAATCTGAGGAAGTTATGGCAAACCCTAAAAATAGACAAATGGGGGATTTCACGCTTTGGGAAGGGGAATTGGGTATAAGGTCCTCAGGACTGAAATATGCAGAATAAGATGACAGGGGTTCCCCGAAAATTTCAAGGGAAACAGAGTGAAAATAAGAGAGATATGGAGAAAAAATTGTTCTGTTTTTTTTTTTCCAGACGAGTGGCTACGGCTCGATTTTTTTTTTTTTTTTTTTACAGACTGGAGCAGCTATGGCTCGGAAGGAATCTGGAACAGCGTCGAATGACTGGATCTGGAACAGCTTGCAAAATGGATCTGAAACGACGCAGCAGTGATCGACAATAGTTCAGCTGAAAGTAGATATGGACCCCAGGTATGTGCGGCTTCCTAACAGTTCAGGGGTTTCACTCGGCCACCAATGCTGTCTGACGGCTTGCGTATTGAGGCAGTACCCCTCACTCCACGGCTCAGGTAAAACTGATAAACGCTCTGCCACAAACGACAGCTCTTGGTTTACCTCATGGGTGGGATCTAGTCAATCAGGTAGGGGTCATTGCCCTTTTCGCTGGCAGGTCCTCTCAATGGGCCAGCTACTTCGGGGTTCCTGTGGTACTCCTCACAATGAGTTTTAGGGATTATGCCCAAGTACTTCCCACAGTTAAGCGGATAGCGATTATTCCCAAATCCGAACCTGCAACAGATGCGAAGAAAAGTTTTGGCAGAAATTTCACCCAGCGAGCCCAAGAAAGTGCTCTGATACAAGATGTGAGGCACCTGCAACAATTACTTAATAAAAATATGCGGAATAGAAAAAATGAAAGAACTCAGAATCACTTTTATATTGATCACGGGCCACTTCAAGGGGGCAACCTCCTATGAGCAAGCTCAATACAAATAACTTCACGGTGCCTTCATAGGTCTCAACACACACTTATATACTAATTCTAGGCGCCAATGCTATGGGTCAAAACCATGGGTCGTTACAAACTATGGATCAACAATACTATGGACAACTTACAAAGCATATGCACCAACAACAATAACACAAACTATTGATCAACAAATACTACGGGACGACTTACAAAGCATATGCGTCCAACAACAACATACTAACAAAGTAAAGACATGGGTTCCTAACACGGAGTCGCAGCTGCTGTATTTGGCCGATTGGTTAGGAATAGTGGAGTCGCAGCTGCTGAAATAGTAAGAATAATCAAGGATAGCGGAGTTGCAGCTGTTTCATTTAGTGGATTGGTCAGGAATAGCGGAGTCACAGCTGCTAAAATAGTAAGAATGAGCAAGGTAAGGAGTCATAGCTGCGCGATATGAAGTAATAGGCAAATTTTCAGCTGACTGCTGAAAGATAACAAACCATCCATCTTCTTAAAAAGAGATTTATTAGATCAGGAACAATGCAAGGTGCCCGTAGTCATCTGGCCTTGTCACGATCGTTGTTCTTCCAATTAATTCCTGCACATAATTCTTCAAACAAACCTGATCAAATGCAAAATGAAAAATAGATAAAATACAGAATGAAAAAGAAAATGAATTATTTATGTACAAATCATGTGGATATTGCAGTTCTTAAAAATTGATAGGGGTTGAGAAAAATCCCTGTCCCAGTGTTAGCTGATAGTCTAGATCATCTACAACATGCGAAACGAAAGCTTCCCTTGAGATCGGCTTGTGATACAGTCGCAGCCTATTTACATTCGTGATTAATGGCGTTTTGTTTTCATCAATGGTGATCAACCGAACTGTTCCATTATCAAATACCCAATCTGTCTGATAGGGGCCCAATCAACGGGTACAAAATTTGCCTTTAAAGTCCCTCTTAAACTGTGAATCATACAATAGAGCCCAGTCTCCTTCTTGGAAGGCTTTCTTCTTTATAAATCGATCATGCCACTTAGAGCGCTATTGTTGGATTAAAGTTGTATGATGTACTGTAGCTATGTGCTTCTCATCCAATTCATTGAGCTGATTCAGTCGGTCCCTCTGTGCCTCTAATAAATCTAGGTTTGCTTCCACAGCTGTTTTCAAGGTTCTGATTTCAAATTCAATTGGAAAAACAACATTCTTACCATATACTAACTCATATGGGGAAAAACCAGTGGTGTTACGCCACGTAGTACGATAGGCCCATAGTGCCTCTGGAATTCTTTCAGCCCAATCTTTACGATGAATCTTCATTGTTTTTGTCAGAATAGCCTCTATAACCTTGTTCGTACTCTCCACTTGGCCATTGGCCTATGAATGATATGGCGAGGTTATTCTATGCTGAATATGGAATTTCTGTAACAGTGCTTCTAGCTTGTGAGACACAAACTGAGGTCGACCATCTGTAATGATTTACTTAGGTACTCTGAATCAAGTAAAAAATTCTTCATACAAGCAATCAATCATAGCCTGATAATTGGCCTTAACCAAGGCTACTGCTTCTACCCATTTGGTCATGTAATCTGTGCAAACCAAGATGTAAACTTTCTGTTTTGAGGGAGGGTTGATAGGCCCCACAAAATCTAGGGCCCATTGTTGCTTGGTTTTTCAACCAAGCATGTGCAAGGATGCACCTATTAACTTGTAATAGCAGTTTCAATATAAAACAAAAACAACTATGAATAAACTAACATAATCTAAGCATGTGCAAATAAATAAAAAACTAGATTTCAAAGCATAAGCAATAAGATCTATGGAAAAACAATAACTTGAAAAATATTTGATTTTGTATTACCTCAAATGGTGAGGATGATGGGTGTTCAGCAACTCCAAGGTTGAGAAGCTCCAATGTCCAATGGTCTCTTCTTCTCCAAAGCTTCAATGGGATTCTTCAAACTCGAAATGGGAGGAAATGGCTCTCAAAGGGAATTCAACAGCATAAGGATGGGATGAAATGTGGATGAAAAGTGAGGAGCCCCTATCACCTTTTTATAGTTTTTGGTGATGGGGAATACGATTATGGTTTTGAGGAAACCAATGGTATTAACCAACATGGTTTAGGTACCTTTTCCCTCTTTTTCCTTTTTTGAATATTTTGAATATTTGTATTCCCTTTTAATATTTTTTGGGAATTTTGGACCCTTTTTTAGGGTTTTTTGAAGAAAAATACATATTTTGGGGGGAAAAGGGTGTATTATGGTCTTTTTGGTGACCTTTTGATGGTTTTAGAGGCTCAAATGGTGGAAAAAGTGGACAAATGGGTCATGTGAATAAGGGAATGAGCTAGTGAGCACTTTTTGGGTGTTAACAAATTGCCCGCTGATGTGTGAGGGCAGGAGCTCATCATATGGCCGATAGACATCATAGTTCTTTTGTCTTTTTTCTTGGGGTTTGGAGAAGAGAAGAGACCGATTGGAGACTGGAACAACGGCCCCTTGGAAGCTGCAAAAAATAAAAAAAATACATGGCCTCAAAATGATGAGGAATAATCTGTGATTATGGATGAGGTGGGCATACCCATGCTCGTACCAAGACATATACATAACAATTAGTCCCAAGAAGGGGGGCCTGAATAATACATAAAAACTATTGGTAAATCGTAATGGTCCAGAGGGGACACAATGCTGGGATGTACTCATGATTTTGTCATGACTGATCTTAATAACTGATACACTGGAAAAAGTAACAATCATTCTGGAAAAGGTTTCAGAAGGGTTGATGAACTGTTGGAGCTGAAGGTGTCCAATATCTGTAAGGACTCAAAGACTGTGAGCCAATCTCTGAGGAATTTATGTAACTGTATACTCGAGGGAGTATAAAATTGGGCTACATCTTGAAAACTATCGCTAAGCGCAACCCGAATATATATAGGAAAATGAAACTAGTTGTTTCCTCAATTAGGCTCTCCAATGTGGTAAAGTCAGGTGATATCCGGGTTCTTCAACAAATAACTGAAAGGAACGGAACCCTGTATGAGTCTCAACGATGCGATCAAGGTGTTGAAGTCGAGCATGTGAGAAACAATCATTTGGAGAGGCACTGAGGACTCCTTTCTAAATGATTCGTAGGCACTCATCACTAATGGTGATGAGTCCAAGGCATAAGGACCTCTGGAATAGATTTGGTTGGCGTCAACAGAGGGAGACCAGCAACTATCAAGGCAATGATGTTTCCTTGATAGGAGTGTGAGATGTACAACTGAATTGTGGTAGTACTGATGGTAGGACTGACATACTGTGGGGATGTGGAAAAAACTGGGGTCATAGAGTGGGTGGACTTAAACTTCCTTTGTTCAGAGCATGATGACATGGTTGACCTGGCAACATAGGAAACTGACTGTTAGGTGTGACGACCATAGCTTTAAGGGATCAGGGATATGTGTTGCAGACTGGAGTGACTCTAGGGGGAACAAGCTGATGGATGCTATTGGGGGACTCTCAGGGTGACATACTGCAGAATGCTCTGAACAAAAGGTGACCATAACGAGGAAGCTTCCTTATGAGAAGACATGATCTTTTGTGGCACCAAAAAGCACTGTTGGGTCCTTATTCGTAGTTTTAATGAGCTCCAAGAAGGGATAAAAGTGTTCTCTAAAATGGTACTATCCTGTGGAATTATGCGAGTCTAGGACTGTTCATGCTCGGGGTTGCTTTCAGTTTTAGAGAGTCTGAAAGCAGTAAGGAGACTCCAATGGTGTTCTTTTTCGTGTGTTAGTCTCCAAGGCCCGAAAAAGCAAAATGATGCAAATGGAGAACTCGTCTAGTCAATGTGACTAGAGTATTCCTTTTTCGTAATTAGTCTACAAGGTCCGTAAAAGGGGTAAACGTATACCAGGTAGATGCCCTTTTAGATACTTTTAGCGAGCATGAAAGGAAGCAAGATTTCTCGGTGATATTTTCATTGTTTTAGGAATCAGAAAAGAGCTTAACGGAAACTCCCTAAGTGCCTTTTTCGTAAAAGAATTGCTCGGCCCGAAAAAGGGATGAAACTATACCGAACAAGAAGGTACCAGAGAGAACAAGAAATGATCTCGAGCATCGTCATGAGCACGAAAAACTGAATCCGGTGACATAAACATCGTAAAATATGGGGCAACGGCCGATGTGGCATGCAAACCGAGGTGATGAGGGGCATATTGGAGAAATGCCCAAAAAATATGGGGGTGAGAGCAAGAAATGATCTCAAGCATCATCACGAGCATGGAAAACTAAATCTGGCGACATAAAAATCGTAAAAAATGGGCAACGGTTCATGTGGCACGTTAATCGAGGTGACGAGGGGCATGGAAAAAATGCCCAAAAAAACTGGTGGTGAGAGCGAGAAATGATCTCAAGCATCGTCACGAGCGCAGAAAACTGAATCCCGTGATACAAAACTCATCAAAAACAGACCACGGCCGATGTGGCATGCAAACCGAGGTGACGAAGGGCATGGAAAAAATGCCCAAAAAATATGGTGGTGAGAGCGAGAAATGATCTCAAGCATCGTCACGAGCATGGAAAGCTGAATCTAGTGATATAAAACTCATCAAAAATAGACCACGACCGATGTGGCATGCAAATCGAGGTGACGAGGGGCATGGAAAAAATGCCTGAAAAATGGACCTGGTGGAATCGGGAAAAGGAGTGGACTATCATGAAGTTCTCGCTGTGCTAATTCCAATGGTGCCAATGGTTTAAAAAACGGACATCGTATGGTGCCGAAATGGTTGTTTGAAAATTGTTAAATTCCTATAAATAGCAAATGGGCCCAATGTGACAAGTGTCATTTTCACCGTTGAGTTTCACAGAGTAATTGAGGTGGTCAGAGCATTTTCTCGATTTGCGGGAGATTCGACCGTTGGTTTTTTATTCTGCGAGTTTCAGGTAAGCCTATGTGCCTTAGCCTTTTCAATTATTTTCTTTATGTTTAGCGTCGGGGCCCCAAAGGCTGCATAATTCGACGTTGGCTTTCCAACATGGAATATCGCGGTTTTCAGCTCGTTTTCCGTAATGTACATCGCGGGTATTGGCTTGATAGCCACGTGCATCGTGGCTTTCGGGGTTGAAAGTCGCGATGTTCATCGTGGCTTTCGGGCAGATAGCCGCGATGTTCATCGCGACATTCGGGCTGACAGCTGCGATGTTCATTGCGGCTTTCAGGCTGATAGCTGCGATGCTCATCGCGACTGTGGGGCTGATACCCACGATGTGCATCGCAGCTTTGGAGCTGAAAGTAGTGATGTCCATCGCAGCTAACAGCTTGAAAGTCGCAATGGGGTTTTTTGAGAAAACATTTTGTTCTAAAAATTTTTCTTTGTTTTTTGGCAGGATGTTGAGGAGGCCGCTAGTGTCGTGGCGGGAGAGAGAGATAGATGTGGGATTGATGGGTTGGATTCATGATGACCTGGGTGTGCAGGTAGCCTTGGCTGAGGGTGGGCTCCTAAAGTTCGCTCAGGTTCCTCTTATGCATTCAGTCAGAGATCTGCTGAACAAATTGGTGGATTTCTAGGCTCCATAAGAGGGTGCATTCATGGTGTAGGGTGAGCGACTAGAGATCACCTTGAGTGATGTTTATTTCCTTACTAGCTTTCCTCGTTTGGGGGAGATTGGGGAGTTGCAGCTGAGGATTCCGAATGGCTTGGATATCGAGGAACTATTCGAGAGATTTGTGTTCTTGGGGCTTGTACACAGAACAACACACTAAGTATTTCGGACCTGCGGGAGCCGACGATGCAGGAAGTGGGGGCTTATGTTTTGCGGGTGCTTGGTGCACAGGCACCACATCGTTTGTCCGGGGGGAAAATGATGATGGTAGACTGTGTGTTGAGAGGGACCTACTTTACCTGGGGTCATATGTTTTTGGCCTATGTTCGGCAAGAGATGGACAAGTTCATTCGGTAGGGAGGGGAGTTTAGCTATGCCTCCTTCTTCTGTTGTTTCTTTTTTGAGCGGTTCCCTACTTTGTGGCCCCATGTGCCGGTGTGGGATGGGTTTAGGAGTGAGCCGCGGATGGTGCGGTGGGGGGAGATGATACCCCGGGATGGTGGTGGTATCCAACGTTTCTTTTCTACAGATATGTATGAGCAGTGGGAGTAGATACCCCTACTTATTGATGATTATCCATATGCTGGTATGGACTTCCGAGGAGATCCGGAGATGCCTCGGGCTCAGGGACAGGCCTGGGGTCTAGATGGTATGTATTTGTTTTTGGTCCTCTGTTATATCATGTTCAGATGTTTTTGTTATGAGTATAGCTAGAGATATTTATATGATATTGACTTGGTTCACTTGTGTGATTGTGCAGATATTGGTCCGAGGCCACCAGGTGATCATATAGGCAGTCAGGGACGGATGATGGTGGTGGTACCTCCACCTATAGCGGCATCGCCTCCTTGTGCTCGAGGAGTTGTGAATCCTTGAGATGATTCCCTATAGGGCATACGTGAGACCATGGAGGGGCATCTAGTGGGAGCACCAGAGGAGGGTTGGAGGGATTTGGACCGTCCTACTATTGAGCGTTGTTTTGATGCACCCCATGAGTGGCGGTCTATCCTGCTCATAGTAACTGTTGTGATGGCCGAGAGGAGGGATCGAGATCAGTATGATCCGGTGGAGCCAACGGAGGAGGATCCAGAGGATCCTGGGGATCACAATGATTAGGTGATCTTATACTTGCCCCCAAATGCTGATGAGCATATGGGGATGATTTTGTTGATACACATTTTGTACGGCTAGTGTATTTTTTGTATATTTTGGGTGCTGAGGGCACTCCTGACATTATGACTTTTATGATGATATATATATATATATATATATGTGTGTGTGTGTGTGTTTTGGTATATAGTCGTGTATGCACGTGGATATACATCTTGTCTTGAATACATTTTGTTGCATGTGGATGCAATTTGTAGTTTGTTTGTTTGCCCGTGGAGGCATGTTTGATTTTTTGTACGCCCATGGAAGCATATCTTATGCATGTGGATGCAATGTTTTACTTCTTTGTACGCCTGTGGAGGCATATGTTATGCACATGGATGCAATGTTTATATTTTTTGTACGCCCGTGGAGGCATATTTTAAGCACGTGGATTCAATGTTTTGATAAGTTTATAATGCCTATGTGATGCATATCATGATGTCCTACATGTTTTGGTTGATGTGCCAATCTAGAATGTTGTTAGCCATTTGGTCTGCTACAGTGTTATGATTTCTTCGGACATGAGTGAAAGAGATGGATTCAAAATGTTGAATCATTTGTTTTGTGCACAGGAATTTTCTAAATACACAGGGATCGCGTACTTGATAACAGTTGTTGAGCTGGGAAACAAGGAGCTGGGAGTCCAGGAAAACACGAAGGTGACTTATGCCCATTTGGAGAGTGGCGGATAGGAGACAGTTCACGGCATTGTATTCAGCTTGGTTGTTTGTGGCAGCACCTATACACACTCCGTCGAGGTGGATCAAATCATGTGAAGGGGAATAAATTAGCGAAGCTGCTGAGGCAAGATTTGGAGACCAACGACTTGCGCCATCAGCAAAGCCAATGTGGTAGAGTGGAATAGGATCCATCTATGTTCATGTAGGAAAAATTCAAAATGTAAGGTTTCGAGAATTTACAGTGAAAAAATCAAAAAGGTGTACAATATGGACTATGGTGTCCAAGAGTTTTTATGGGTAGAATCTTTTGAGGTACAACCCGTTACGGGGGTTGTGCATGGGATTGCCTGCCGAATTGGTCAAAATGTATGCTCCATGTTCAAGGCAAGTGTGTATGATATATGGGCCTTGCCACATAGATTAGAACTTTCCTTTGCCTATTTTTTCATGGGATTGATCGTAAACAAGGACCAGGTCTCCTTCATTAAATGATCGTGGGTGAACATGTTTATCATAATGGAGTTTAGATCTATTCTTTGCAGCTTTGATTGTTTGGAGAGATGCGCGGCGATCTTCGTCGGCTTGCTCTAAAAGAAGTAGACGTTCTTCAATTAGTGACGTATCAGGGAGAATTTCTATGGAAATTTGTAATGTTGGTATCTGGCATTCAATTGGGAGGATAGATTCCACGCCATGAACTAAATGGAATGGGGTAAATCCGGTGGCAGTTTTGGTCGACGTGCGATAATCCCATAATGCGGGAAAAATCATGTGACGCTAATTAGATTTATGTTTGTCGACAGTGTGTTGGAGGATGGTCTTCAAAATTTTTTTAACAACTTCGACTTGGCCATTCCCTTGGGGGTAGTAGGCGGAGGAGAAATGATGTTCAAACTTAAGGAGTATGGACAATTCTCTCGAAATGGAGTCTTTGAAGTGAGAGTCGTGGTTTGAGATGAGTTGTTTTGGTAATCCGAAATGAGCAATAACATGGTTGAGGAAAAAACGGGCTGCAGTGTCGGCTTTTCAATTGTAAGTAGGCATGACTTCCACCCATTTGGTAAAGTACTCAACAGCCACAATAATGTGTTTGTGGCCGCCAGCTAATGTGGGATTGCAATCCATGAAGTCGATGGCCCCTTTGCAAAATGGTCCAGCGGTGATGACTGGATGAAGGGGGGCGGGGGCGGGGTTCTTGCCTTTGGGGCAAAGGGCTGGCATTTTTGGCAGTGTTTGACTGCTATGATACAATCAGTGAATAATGATGGCCAAAAATAACCTACACGGATTACCTTTTGGACTGTGGCCATTCTGGAGAAATGGACGCCGCAGGCACCGCTATGACAGTCGTTAAGGACTTGTTCTGCTTCGTCTTGGGAAAGGCATCGTCATAATATTGTGTCGATGCCACGTCGATAGAGGACATCACCCAAGAGGAGATAACGGGGGGCATGGTGACGGATGCGACGGCGTCCATCACATTCGATACTGGGTCGAAATTTCTATGTGTGGAGGCATACTAAAATGTCGCCATACCAAGGGTCATCAGATGAGATGATGAACAAATGTTCGTCGATTATATCAGTATGGATAATTGGTGATGACAACGATGATGGTAAGTCCGTAATGAGTTGAGTGAGTGCTAATGCTTTGGTGCTCTTCGGGGTTTTAAAAGTTAGGTCATATTCTTGTAAGATAATCACCCATTTAGAACACGGTCTTGTAGAAGGTGACGATTCAAGAGATAGACCATTGGGTTGGAATTTGCCACAACTGTGGTATGCCTGAGGAGAATATAATGTCGCAGCTTTTGTACTGAAAAGACGACGGCGACGACCATTTTCTCTTCATGTGGGTAGCGCAGTGGTGGGCCTGACAAGGTCTGGATCACATAGTAAATGATGTGTTCTTGACGAGCGAAGTCTTCTTGGACGAGTACTCCGGAAACGACGTAATCTGATGCGGAGATGTAAAGGGTAAAGTCTCTTGTGAAAGCTGGTGGAGAAATCAATGGGGCACTAGTAAGTGTTTTTTTTAGGTCTGTGAAAGCTCCTTCTACTTGGTTGTCCCATACAAAGCGGGTATGAAGACGTAGAAAATAGAGGAAACCATGTACAGTGGTGGCGTAGTCTAGGACAAAACGACGAAGGAAGTTGGACTTCCCTTGGAGGCTTTGAAGTTGTCTTAATTTACATGGTGATGGAAGGTCCACTAGGGCTTGAACTTTTAGAGGGTCAATGGTGATCCCTTTTTCTGAAATGAAAAACCCCAGCAGGCGACCTGCTGGAATGCAAAAGACACACTTGAGCAGGTTCAAGTGGATGTTGTATTTTTGGCAACGCAAGAAAACATGTCGAAGGTCATCTAAATGGTCAGATCATTTATTAGATTGAGTGGTGAGGTCATCTAGATAAACTAATATGATTTTATACAGATCGTGAAAGGAATAAGTCATGGCACGTTGGAAAGTGGCTCCGGCATTCTTGAGACCAAAAGGCATAACGCGATAGGTGAAGGTGCCCCATGGGGTAGTAAAAGCGGTTTTGTATTGATCTTCTTTATGGATTTTGATTTGGTTGTCTCCGGAGAAACCATCCATAAAAGAAAGTACCTCATGCCCTGCACACTCATCAATTAGCTGGTCAATAAATGGTGTGGGGAAGTTGTCTTTGGGACAAGCTAGGTTCGGGTCACGGAAGTCAGTACATACGCGGATGGTGCCGAATTTCTTATTGACTGGTACTGGGTTTGAAACCCAGGTGGTGTATGCAATAGGGTATATGAAACCTGCTGCTCGAAGATTCTCAATTTCTGCTTTCACGGCTGGAAGCTTGGATGGGTGAATGGGACATTGTTTCTGGCAGAACAGTGATATGTTAGGCCAAGTGTCTATGTGATGTTCTACAATGGTAGGATCAAGACCAGGCATCTCGGTATAAGACCAGGCGAAGACATTTCAAAATTCTTGGAAGAGTTTCTTATAAGCTTGGGTTTCTTTCTCAATGCATGAAGTGCCCAAAGAGATAAGCTCAATTTTTCTGGGGGTGGTGGAGATGTCAATTTTTATAATGGGTGAAATGTTAGCCATGTTACCTTCCTCGAAGGATTCTGGAGCTGGTATTGGATCATTGAACCAATTGACCTTGGTTGGTAAGAAGTCCTTAGATTCAATAGATAGTTGGTTTGTCATGGTGGAGGTAGACGCTTCAGGGAGGAAGTATGATCGATGGTGCATATCATCCCAAGGGTAGTCTGGTGCAGTGAGTGTTTATAGGAGTTATTCATTGGTATAGAAGTAGTGTTCCATTAAATGAATTGGTTCGGGTTTATAGGTAGTTGAAATCATATAAATGGTATTGATTTCTTCTGAATGGGAAGATTCTGGGGGAAATATTTCCTCAATAAGTGGTGTGGATATCTCTAGGTCGAAATTATTCAACTCGTATGGTGCTGCTCTGTAATCTGGTAGATCAAGGCAGTGATGTGAATAATGGTCGTAGATTCCGCATATTGCACAAGGATGGTTTGTGCGCAATGATTTATCACGAGGCTGAGGGGGGAGTTCTAGTTTGACTACTGGAACATTGGTGTCGTCATCCAACATATTCATGTGTTCTTGAAGTGCCAGTAGTTGTGGACATAGATGGGTAGCATGGTCGATATCATTGCACAAGGAGCATTTATGGAGCACACGGGTTGGGGGATTCTTAGCTAATTTGGGAGTTACTGGGGGGGTGCGAGTTGTGGGTGCAGTGTTGTAGGTTGGTGGACCTCTACCCCCAGTGTGGTGGGATTGAGGGGGGACATAACTACATGTCAATGTAGTGCCCCCTATTGGAATTGATCAGTTTTCGGGGTTGGAACCACTAGGTGGTGGGCCATTTTGGGGGTTTGGTATGCCAGGTGGTGGATAGTTTGACATATTCATAGGTTGTACCCGGTTTAAAACAATGGTCAGATTCGATGGGGGATTTGGGGCAGGTAAGTACCATATAGGTAATCCTAATGTTAAACCTGGAAGGTTGAGTGTAGCCATTACTGGCGTGCTGACAACTCCTAAAAATGGAAACAAGAATGGGATTGTGTGAATCGGTGTTGTTCCGATATGACTAGGCACGATGTGTGCTTATGGTGATGGTTGAGGTTGTTGTTGTTCGTTGTGTGATAGGGTGCACAAATCGGATACTGCAGTTACCTTAAGAGGGGGTGGGATTGACGGGAAAGAGCTGGTCATGGGAGTATCCGAATATATCCCAGGTCCGACTGATGAGACGAATGATGTTGGTGCACTAAGAACAGGTTGTTCGATCATGGGAAGAACATTTTATGGTGTTGCGGGGGAATTGGGATCATAGTATGTAATCTGGCCGATTTTGACTATGCATCCTTCATAGGGGAACATCATGATGCGAAAAACTGAAGAAGCGACAACTTTCATTTTATACATGTAGCTTCATCCCAGAAGGAGATTGTAATCAAGTTGGGCGTTAATGACCTCTATATCTATGAGAACCAATTTTCCCCCAAGCTGTATGGGTATGTTCACTAACAAACCTTGAGGTTGAGCTGCACGGCCATCCTAAGCGCGTAATGCGGTAGTTGACGTTTGTAGCATTGGGGATCCAAGTTTCTTCCATACGAAAGTCAACATAACGCAGGTAGAGGCCCCTTCATCGATTATGCATCGATGAACGACGAGGTTGTGAATGGAGACGGAAACTTGAAAAACTAGAGATGAAGGCAGGCGAGGTTCAGTTTGTTCTAAGTTGAAATCCATCATGTTGGCGTCGTTAGGGTCTATAGCACCAATGGCAGATAACAATAATTTTCTCTGTGCAGGACAATTTTTTAGGATTTCGAGAGCAGACATAGCAGCGAGAGACTGAGCTAAATCCTCTACAATGTTATAGTTGGAAGCTGCACAAGCGTTAGGGTTATTGTTAATTCATCTCAAAGGGAAACGAGGTGCTTTGGGACCTCCGTCTATGGGCACATTGGGTATGCGGAGAGGTTGGTCGGTTGGGAGGGTACTCGGAGATGGGTCAGTAGGTGTGACCTCGGGGGCTGAGCCGTATTGGTTGCGGCGGGTTTGAAGATTGACATCATTTGATGACATCATCAGCAAATGGTGAGTGTTGGACTCTGTATGCTAGTAGTTGGCGGCTGTGTAAGTAATTTGCTGTTGTGGTGCAACAGATCCTTGAGGGGGATCATTTGGATGAGTGTTTACTGTGCCTTGGTTTGGTAAGGGATTTTGCAATATCATGGGTTGTGGCTGAGGAGGCGGTGCTGGTTGTGCAGCATGCCCTTGTCCTTAGGCGTCGTCGGTATAGAGTTGACGCACTCGATCTAAATGGGGACAATTATGTGTGTAATGGCCATAGATTGCACATATTGAACATGGATGGTTTGTTCTCAAGTTATTATTTTTGGCCTGTTTTGGTGGATGGTCAGGGTTTTGGTTGGGGGGAGCAGCGTTATTATTATTTGGGGGATTAGGTGGTGGTCCACCTTGTTTGTGTTGCTGGTTGTTTCCGCGGTTACGTCCTCTTCTATGGTTTTGTTGACCTCCTTGGTTACGCTTGTTGTTCTGGTTTGGAGGTTGGTTTTGCTGTGCGTAGACATGCCCTTGGGAAGTAGGTGGGTTTTGAGGTCATACAGGCTCTGGAGCAGGTTACGGTGGGTAGTAAGTAGGAGGTTTCTGAGGTGGCCCTGGTGTTTATTGCGGTTGTGGGTAACCTTGAGCTACTAGAAGTGTTAGAGCAAGAGTTGCTTCCTATTGAGGATAATGAGCCACTTGGGCTTGTGGTTGAAATGGAGTCTGGTGGGCCTGTTGGTTATAATATGGAGTCGGCACATAAGCTGATGGTGTTTTCCTATAACACTGTGGTGGACATGAGGGTATGTGAGTGTGGTGGGTGTGTATTACTGGAGCATACGAAGTTGTAGCTCCAGAATGAGATGTAGCCCTAGAGAGGTCTGGGGCATTTTTTGTACTCATCATGGTAAAAGGTTTGTTTTGCACCATAACTTGGCCGATAATAGTGTCAGCGGCATGGGATGCCCCCAGCGTGTCATGGCGAGATGGATCGCCGCGTGGGGCATCAAGTAAAATATTGTATAGATATCCTGGCTTGGCATATATGAGGTCGAACTGCTAAGATTTTAAGATGGATTCTTTTTCTGACTGGGGTCGTTCAGAAGCCACATCTTTGGCTATGAGGGGGAGGAGTGATTTGAGGAACCAATCCAAAAAGATACGGTCGTCAAGTTTTTTCTTTCAGAGGCTACGGTGCTTACACCACTCATGTATATGATCGGTGATGTGTGTAGCGTTGTTCTGTTTACAAGACAAAAGTATTTCCACTCCTGCATCATAGCGTACAAGTAGTTGAAAAAACTGGACGAAGGTTGAGGCGAGGGATGTAAATGTGTTGTGATTCCCATGTGGCTACTCAATGTACCATTTGGATGCAGAGCCGGTGAAAGTTCTTTGTAAAAGTATCAGTATAATGGAATCATCTGCTATGGAGTTAGAGGAACACCATAGGTTAAATGACATGATGTGGTTTTGGGGATCTTCCCCAGCTTTTCCTTCAAATTTTGGGATATCTGAGGGAAACTTTGTGGGCATGGGGGGCCACGTAGGGTCGTGTCTAATAGGGTCATTGGCTAAACTTGCCAGGTCTGGTAAGTTTAGACTAGCCATGCATGGCAGACTGGCAGATGGGTGTGGCATGGTCACTGGGGGATAATTGCTAATGGTAGCATGTTGGATTGGTCCAGTGCCCCCTACAGGTATGTTAGGTGTGAAAGGGATGTGTCCTCCAACCGATGTGGTGTGGGAGGGGCCTATGCTCCCAAGTGCAACATGGGTTTCAGATGGATTAGGAATGCTTCCAGTCATTACTAGGATCTGGGTAGTGGTGATCAGGGGGGGTGACGCCCATGTTGGGCATACCTAATAAAAGTGGTGGTCCTGTGTTGGGAATGCCTAGAGCAGGTGTGGCTCCCATGTTAGGCATGCCTAAGGGGGTTGTGGCTACTGTGGTTGTCACAGTAGTAGTGGGGTTTGTTGATGTAGCTCCAACAACAATGATGAAAAGGAGGTCATATTGTGATCCATCCATGGGGTTGGTTGGTGATGTCTTGGTAGGGTGTTCAGATTCAGCCTCAGAATCAGATGTAAAATGAGGCACGTCAGAATCGGATGACTGGGTTCTATGCCAATGACATGTGGAGTCAAGGGATAGCGTTCTACGTCTATGATGTGTATAGTCAAGTGTACTAAACTGAGGGGGTTCCCCTTGAAAACGGCGGGATCGTCTTAAGTTCTCAATGGTGAGAGATGTCTAGAAATGCCAATGGATGGTGGTGAGATAAAAAACTCAAGACCCTAATGCCACTATGTGTGTAGGAGGGGAGTGTGAAAAAAAAATGGCTCTCAGGCCAACAACCAACCTCAAAAGCACTTACTATAATAGTTGTTCTATAATAAGTGGAGGAATCAAGAAAAGTGGTCAGAATACCAAAAATCAAGTGGCTCCTAGAAAAAAGTGGTGTTCACTATATCAAGGGGGATAGTAGAGATTGCAAATGCGTAACTAAAAGTGGTATTCTGATTCAACGAAACATATCCTCTACAAGGTGATGAAATCCAAGTCAGAGAATATGAGTAGTGGAATCAAAAGCTAGATATCCCCCTACCGGGAGGGACACCGGGTAGACAATCCTAAAAATTGGCCACTAAGATACCCCGTTCATGACACGTTCGGTTGGGTGAATCTGTAGTTTGGTTCTATCGCCGCTGTACTCCCATATGGGTGGTACACCGAGAACAGCGAAAGGTATCCTTCGGTTACTGAATGGATAGCGGTATTCCACTCAGGCTTCCAGAACCAGTCTGGCTACTTCAACCCTCCTAAGGGAGAGGCCTTCCCGATAAATTGGTGTATAACCGTGTCAACAAATAATAAGGGATTTTTTGGGACCCTAATGTTAATTTTTCAGAATTTACTTCAATCTAATCTAGGATCTTAACTGAGAGAATAACATGTACAGCATATCTACAGCATATCAATCATGGACACAATAATGCAAGCACACAAGAGACACAGAGTTTACTTGGGGAAAACCATAAGGGTGAAAAAACCCAATAACTTCCTCATAGATAGATAGAGCAATGATACAACCCAAGTATAAGAGATAGTATTCTCCTAGCAGCAGAACCTCCTCCTCACAAGTGCACCACTTTTTGAATGAGAGAAGTGTAAGTAATGAGTAATCAAATAGAGATCTCCCGATCTCTATTTATACTTGTCTTTTCCTGCACAATAAACTAATGGGGCCTACTTGTCTAGCTTAACCCATGGTTAACTTAATCCAGGCCGACCCCACACTTGGTGGTCTAATAACCCTTTCACCCACATGGCCAACCCCCAATAGGGTGGTCTAATAACCCTTCGACCCACATAACTTATATAGGGCAGACCCCAACAAGGTGGTCTACTAACCCATCAAGTATAAGTTACGACACTTACAATATAAATGACGACACTTCCGTATAGACAAATAATAACATCTCTATAGGAATACAAACACTTATGTATAGAGGAATAATAAAATCTCTATAGGAATACAATACACATGGGTAAAATACATTCTGAAGTTACATATACATCAACACTCCCTCTTAACTAGGAAGGTATTTCTCGACACAGATCTGCTAGCACAAGTCTTCTTCTCTGGATCATCATTAGCGAATCATCGTCATCGTCACTGTTGTTTCTATCTCAATCAATCTCTAAATCTACTCGTCATAGGAAGTTCTACAGAGCCATTCCTTTTTCATACTGGATGTAGGCTCACCACCTGCAGGTATTCATCATCATTGACCATACTGTGGAATCCTCAGGACTTGTTATGTGCATCACAAAACCTTGAAAGAGCATCCCAGGATGATACGGGTACACATCTCCGACCTGTAGGATCTACCAGGGCGCTATTACATGTGACCCCACAACAAAACCTCGAAAGAGCATCCCAGGATGTTACGGGTACACAACTCTGACTTGTAGGATCTCCCAGGGCACAAATTACATGTGGTCACCACAAAACCTCGCAAGAGCATCCCAGGATGTTACAGGTACAAAAATCTGACCTATAGGATATCCCAAGGCACAAATTACATGTGGTCATGGAAAAACCTTGAAAGAGCATCCCAGGATGTTACAGGTACACAAATTCGACCTAAAGGATCTCCTAGGGCGCTATTATATTCCATAGGACAAAAACTCGAAAGAGCATCCCAGGATGTTACAGGTACATAACTCCGACCTGAAGGATCTCCTAGGGCGCTATTATATGTCCTCCTAGAGCAATGTCTCGAAAGAGCATCCCAGGCTATTACGGGTACAGAACTCCGACCTATAGGATCTCCCTGACATGCTCATCTGCACAACCTATTCCACGGCCATAGAGTATCAACCTGATACTCACCATACATCATCCTGATCTGCACATGATCATTCTGATCATCATCACTACATCGTCCTGATGCATGTCATCTGGAGAAACATCCTGAAGCTCATCAACCATGATCATCCTGATCATACAATGCATCTAATTGATGCATACCAAGTATCTACCTGATACATATCATCATACATGATCTACCTGATCATACAATGTATCCTCCTGATACATAAATAGATACATGATCCACCTGATCACACAATGTATCTACCTGATACATATCAACATACATGATCTACCTGATCATACAAAGTATCCACCTGATACATATACAGATACATGGTCCAAACATCCAACATGATGCATATAACAAATACATACAAATGATCCAACTGATCATATCCAACATCCAACATGATCCATATATACATAGATGATCCAACTGATCATATCCAGCATCCAACATGATGCATACATACATAAATGATCCAACTGATCATAACAAGCATTCAACATGATGCATATACATATACAAAGCAATAATTGGAGCATCGTCCTGATGCTCATCATCCATGATCCTTCTGATCGTCATAGCATCGTCCTCTTCAGATCATCTCATCGTCCACGAAGCATAGCCAAGATGCACATCATCCAGTACTTACACCACCGACATGGGAGAACACATCTACCACCATTCGGGGAAGGCTCCAGCCCTTACTTTTTCACCATGGGAGAACACATCTACCACCATGTGAAAAATGGCTTCAGCCCTTACATCTACACCATGGGAGAACACCTCTACCACCATGTGAGAATGGCTCAGCAATTACATCATGACCATGGGAGAACACATCAACCATGTCAGAAAAGCTCATGTGCATCTGCATCTTCTAGACTTGTCACTTCCCTTTGGAAGGAACCTCGATCTAAAGTGCACCAAGCGTCTCTCTGAAGTACTCAAACTGCAACCTGCTCATCTGTCGCAACATACTCTGCTTCGGCTGTACTCAGTGCTATGCAGGACTGCTTCCTGCTAAACCAAGAGATCACACTTGATCCCATACTGAAGCAGCACCCAGAAGTGCTCTTCTTATATGCAGCACTACCTGCACAATCTGAATCAACATAACCCTGTAGGTTAAACTTTTGATTCGCATCATACTTGAGCCCATAATCAAGTGTACCCTTCAGGTACCTCAGAATATGCTTTATCACAACCAGGTGAACACTCCTCGGATCCGTCAGGAACTGGCTCAATGTGTGCACCGCAAAGCAAATATATGGTCTCATGTTCGTCAGGTACATCAAGGACCCAATCATTTGACGATACATAGTGATATCAACCGGCTCGAATGAAGCATCACACAGAAGCTTCAGGTTTGATTCCATAGGTGTGGCCATGGCCTTGCAGTCCATCATCCTGAACCTCTTCAGGATCTCTACTAAATACTTCCCTTGTCCAAGGAAGATTCCATCTGCACTCTACCACACCTCCATACCTGGAAAATAGTGCATCATCCACAAGTTCTTCATCTTGAACTCGGCAGCAAGCTTCCGCTACATGTCGGCAATCAATCTATCTTCACCTGTAATAAACAGGTCATCCATATACAAAAGTAGTATCACTGGATTGCCTTCCTCAACCTTGTAGTAAAGGTTGGAATCTGCTTTACTCTTGGTAAAGCCCAAACTGGATAGAAAGATGTTTATCCTACCATACAAAGTTCTGCACATATACAACTCCCTGTCATGTGTCTCAGAACCAAGTGGCTACTCCACATACACTTCTTCTTCAACTACACCATTCAAGAAAGTTGTCTTGAAATCCATCTGGTGTATCTTCCATTTCATCACTGCAGCTAGAGCAAGTACGGATCTAATGGAAGTGTATCTGGATACATGATAAAAAGTCTCCATGCTACCACCTGTAGCATGCTTGATCTTGTAGATCCTCTTGGAAGTCACTACAGACTCCCCTTCAAGTCTTGGGACTGCATCCCAAACATCTTCATGATCGACTGGTACTCCTTGATCATGGCATTCTTCCCAGATCTTGGGAACTTCAATATCTTCAATATTTTCAATAGATAACTTTGTTGGTAAACAAATGTTGTAGTCATTCTTTTGTAGGTGATGGTATATGATCTTTCCTACACAACAAGTTAAATTACATGATTATAAAGAATCTCATAGTTTTCAGAACAAATTCTTACACATAAATAAATATGTCATACACTCATGCAATTATCTTAGCCAATGCTTCAATACAACATTTATCCATATCTCGCAACTTTCTAGATGCCTTCTAATCCCTACCAGAACATTGTTAAGAGTGTGCACAACTCCCAACATGTCAGCAAAGAGGTTTCATTCTAGATAAGTAGCAATGGAATGTTGTAAAGTGCCATAGGCCACTTACCCATGTATATTAGTAGTATACTGTTCATCAATGCAACTATTCTAATATGCATAATACACAACCTAATTCTAGGAACATGAGTATATACATTATTCAACAGTATTCTTTAACAATAAAATATGCAAGGAATGATAATTCAAATACTTATCTTTGTTTGTTTGTTGGTTTGACTCCCTCTTAGTCTTTGCTTCTTTTCTGCAACTCCATTCTGATGTGGATTGTGAGAAGTGGTCAACTCCCTCTGAATATATGCATCCTTGCAGAAACTACTGAAGTGTGCTCCTTCTTGATCTTTGCTTCCTTGTAGGAACAACTGGAGTGTGCTCTCTCTTGATCTTTGCTTCCTTGCAGGAACAACTGGAGTGTGCTCCCTCTTGATCTTTGCTTCCTGGATTACCTATCCTTGAACTTATATCCATCACTATGCATGCTTATTAGTATCATCATTGTGTTATCCTCGAGGTCTCATCCATAATCACACATTCATTAGTATAATCTTAATACTATCAAAACACAATAATCTTAAACATATATAGTCATGATCATTTCAAACACAGATAATAAACATTAGTATTCAAGGTTTCAGGGAAGTCTTCTTTTACTCATGCATATTCTTATTTGATCATAAGACTCTTCTGGTTAGTTAAATCATCAATCAAGATAAGAGACATAAAATGCATAAACCCTTGATTACTTACATTTCTAACTTTATGAATAAACATAACCAATCATACCAAGTATACTTATATAAGGGATCCTAACACAAGGTAGGATTCTAACTTGATATAGGAAAAACATACCTGGATTGGTATGTTAGCTAGTTATGTCTAACATACCCACATGATGTCTTCTTGTTCTCTTCAATGACTTGTGCTAGTGACCTACATATCTCATAGGTTAACCATTATAGAACCAAGTTATACATACCACGCAAATAGATCTTCTAAGTAATTCATGACAATGCATGAATCTTTGTCCGCATGTCATCATGATCATATCTTCTTGAACTAGAACATGATTTGTCTTTCTTGGTGTACCTTTCATGTTAGCAGACAACATAAACCTCATACAACACCATAATGCATTAGTACAATCATAAGTGTCAACACCCTAATCAATGAATATCTTCCATCATGCATTCATAATTTTATTAAGGTGATACGACAAGTCTAAATTTAATCAAGATTGTACTAACCGTAATAACATGAAGACAAACATACCATAAACTTAATCATGAACAAATCTTGAAACATACCTGGATAGGTCATACCTGTCGAGATTGCTTGTAATATTCTTATGTAAGGCCTTAGCCTCATCTCCCTCTGAAACGGGAACTTCTTCACTTATGCAGATGACCAATCCATTCTCTTCTAGGATTAACCCAATCCACTTGATTTGCAGGAATTAAATCTGGAGTTCGATTAGGGTTTTTCAGAGAAACCCTAAAAATTCAAACTTTGAATTTCAAACTTCTGAAAGGATAGAAATGTGCACCTTGATGAGCTGATCAAGCTGGTATATTCAGAATTTGAGAACTGCAAAGTTTCACCCCTCAAATTTTCCTTCCAAACTTCCAGATTCACTAGACATGACCCCGAACTAGGGTTTGATAAAGTCCACCCTTCTGTCCAATGAAAAGGTTCGATCTAAAGCTCAAAGCTTCTAGTTTTCTGAGGAGCTTCTAGCCGTGGTCACAGATTTAAAAAAATTCCCATTTTGTAGAAGCCCTAATTTTCCACTTTTCCGATCAAAGTCCCGAACTAGGGTCTGATCAAGCATGACCTTTTGTCCAACCAAAAATTCTGATATTGGTCTCTAAATTTCTATTTTTATGAGTAGCATTCAGCCATAGTCTCCCATTACAAAAATTCCAACTTTCTCTGAAACCCTAAATTCTGGAAGCCATGAATGAAGGTGCTCAAAAATAATTATGTTTTGATAGAAATATGTACCTGATTGTTTCTGGTGTAACTCTAAACTTTTCAATCAACAGGGTTTGAAACCTTTTCTTGTGATATCCTAACCTGTCATATTTCCAACCCCACAGGTCTAACCTCAAATGGATTCTCTAAGAGAGAGTTATGTTGAGTGTCGCAACATGACATGTTTATGGGATAAAATAGGAGAGTGAACTTGTACGACGTGCCACATGTCACTGGTTCATCTTCGGCCTCTGAAAATGTTACCTGCAAAATTATTGTTTATGCACCACTTGTCGCCTTTTACGAAATTTCATTTGGATCTTCCTATCCCACGTTATGATCTTTTTTCCAAGGTCACCTGTTTATGACTAAGATCTGGAAGAGGCAGAAACCCTATATTTTACAGATCATAAATCACAAAGTACAATGAATTAGAGGTTTTTCTTTGGACACAAGGTACATGAGGAGCTTCGCCCTGTATGATTTTCAGACTCTGAAACCTCGCTCAAAGTTATTTATAGATAAAGTGCTACGATGACTGGTTTTTCTATATCAAGCCCTAGCATCGCAAGTGCAACAAGTGTCATACATGCCATACCATGCCTTCTTTCAGGCTAGCACTAATTGTTGGTCCGGTTTTGCAACCAGGCTTAGTGCTATGGGCACCTGCTAACTAGTAGCAGCAGTTTTAATAGAAATAAATAACAATCTAATCTACACTAAACTAATCATGGATCTATGCAATAATTTAAGCAAATAGTGTAAACATTTAAAGAACAAGAACAAGAAAATATTAAAAAATGAATTTGTATTGAAAAGTGGGGGGCAAGCAAGTGCTTGCGATAATACCTTCAATGGTGAAGGTTGATGTTGAGCAACTCCCAAGATGAGTAGCTCCAAGCTCCAAGAGGTCTCCTTCTCCAAGGTTGCTTACAATGGCCAAAAATGCTCAAGGGAGATTTCGGCAGCATGAGGATGAGATAATGGATGGGTATGAAATGAGGAGCCCCTACCACCTTTTTATAGGTTTTGGTGGTGGGGAATACCATTTGTGGTTTTGTGGAAACCAAATGGTATTGACCAACATGGTTTAGGTACTTTTCCCTCCTTTTTCCTTTTTTGAATAAAAATAATATTTTAATTCCCTTTTTAATATTTTTGGGAATTTGGACCCTTTTTGAGGGTTTTTTTATGCTTTTCTAGGAAAAAAATCTTTTTTTAATGGAAAAAGGGGTGTACTAAGGTCTTTTGGTGACCTTTTGTTGGTTTCAGAGGCTCAGATGGTGGAAAAGTGGACAAATGGGTCATGTGAATAAGGGAATGAGCTAGTGAGCACTTTTTAGGTGTTAACAGATTGCCCCCTGATGTGTGAGGGCAGGAGCTCATCGTATGGCCGATAGAAATCATAGATCTTTTGTCTTTTTTCAGGGGTTTGGGAAGGAGAAGAGACCGATTGGAGACTGGAGCCACGGCCCTTGGAAGCTGCAAGAAACAAAAAATATTACATGGCCTCAATATGAATGAGGTATAATCTCTGATAATGGACAAGGCGGGCATTCCCATGCTCGTATCAAGACATATACATAACAATTAGTCCCAAGAAGGGGGATCTAATACATAAAGAATCTACTGGTACACCATAATGGTCCAGGGGGGACATTATTTTGGGATGTACTCCTGATCATAACGGATCTCAATAACTGATACACTGGAATAACTGAGGAACTGCTGAAACTGAAGGTGTCCAACATCTGTAGGGACTCAAAGACTATGAGTCATCTCTGAGAAATAATGTAACTGTATACTCAAGGGAGTATGAAACTGGGGTACATCTGAATACTGTCGCCATGCGCAACCCGGATATCTATAGAAAAAGTGTAACTAGTGTTATCCATAGGAAGACTCTCAAATGTGGAGGAGTCAGGAGGAATCCGAGGTCTTCGACTAATAAGTGAAATGGACGAATACCCTGTGCGAGTCTCAACGATGCGATCAAGGTGTTGAAGTCGAGCATGTGAGAAACAACCATTTGGAGAGGTACTGAAGATTCCTCTCGAAATGATTCGTAGGAACTCATCATAAATGGTGATGAGTCCAAGACACAGGGACCTCTAGGTCTATCCTCTGGAATCAATGTGGTTGTCGTCGACAGAGGGAGACCAGCAACTAACAAGGCAATGATGTTTCCTTGATAGGAGCACGAGGTGTAAAACTGAAGTGTTGTAGTACTGATGGTAGGACTAACATACTTGTGGGAATGGGAAATAACTGGGTCAAAAAATGGGTAGACTCAAACTTCCTTTGTTCAGAGCATGATGACATGGTTGACCTGGCAGCGTGGGGAACTGACTTATAGGTGTGGGAATCATTGCTCTTAAGGATTGAAGGGTATGTATTGACTCTGGGGGGAATCAAGCTGATAGGTGTTGTCGAGGGGTTCTCAGGGTGACATACTGCAGAAATACTCTGAACAAAGGCGACCAAAATGGGGAAGCTGCCATATGCGTAGACGTGATCTGTCATGGCACCGAGAAGCACCGTTGGATCCTTCTTCGTAGTTTTAATGAGCTCCAAGAAGGGATAAAAGTGTGCTCTAAAATGGTACGTTCCTGTGGATTTTGTGAGCCCAGGACGGCTCGTGCTCATGGTTGCTTTCATGTTTAGAGAGTCTGAAAGCGGTAAGTGGACTCCATTGGTGTTCTTTTTCGTAGTTTAGTCTCCAAGGCCCGAAGAAGCATAAAATGATGCAGATGGAGAACTCTTCTAGCCGATGTGACTAGAGTATTCATTTTTCGTAATTAGTCTACAGGGTCCGGAAAAGGGGTAAACTTATACCAGGTAGACGCCCTTTCAGATACGTTTAACGAGCATGAAAGGAAGCAAGGTTGCTCGGCAATCTTTTCATTTGTTTTAGGAGTCAGAAAAGAGCTTAACAAAAACTCCCTAAGTGCCTTTTTCGTAAAAGGGGTTGCTCCGCCCGAAAAAGGGATAAAATTATACCGAACTAAAAGGGAGTGATGAGGGCGAGAAAAGGTCTCAAGCATCATTATCAGTGCGGAAAACTGGATCCGGTGACATAAGGATTGTTGAACAAGGAGAACGGCCGATGTGGCACGCAAACCGAGGCTATGTGGGGGGCATGAAAAATGCCCTGAAAATCAGGACGTGACAGCGAGAAATGATCTCATGCATCATCACGAGCGCGGAAAACTGAATCCGGCGATATAAGGCACGTCAAAAATGGAGAACGTCCGATGTGGCACGCAAATCGAGGTGACGAGGGGGCATGGAAAAAATGCCCAAAAAATCTAAAGGTGAGAGTGAGAAATGATCTCAAGCATCATCACGAGCGCGGAAAACTGAATCCGACGATATAAAGATTGTCAAAAATGGAGAACGGCGGATGTGGCACGCAAACCAAGGTGACGAGGGGGCATGGAAAAAATCCCCAAAAAATATGGAGGTGAAAGCGAGAAATGATCTCAAGCATCATCACGAGCGCGGAAAACTGAATCCGGCGATACAAATGGTGTGAAAAACAGAGGTAATAAGGACTTCGGAATGGTCAAAGCAAATAACTAGGTTAAAAAATTGCTACAAATAAAGGTGAGCCCACCAAGCCAATGATGTAGTGGTGGGGAGAAATGATGACCCGCGGGGGGAAATACTATGTGTATAAAATCAACTCAAATATACAAGTGACACGTGACCTCAAAAAAGGTTGAGATCACGAATATGAAAAAGTGAGCAGGGTTAATGACCTGCCCCCATGCTATGTGCATGGGGTTTGTGATTGTGGATCACATATGTGTTGGTTTGAACGATGGGCTCATTGAGGTGTTGAGATAGAGATGATGGGGAAGGTTCAAAATGATTGATCATGCCCCCTATCCCGGGGTCGAGGTAATCTATTATGCCCCCTAACTCATAGGTGTCCATGTGGTGCAGATGTTGTCTCAGAGAGAGATCAATAGGGAATTGAGCAACTGTTGGCGGGGTGTTATACCATGAGGCTGTGGGTTGTGGTGGCATACTGAAGGGATGATATGATGATCGTGGATTCCCTTTGTGGGGTGGATTCCCCCAGTATCTCCGACGAGGATCACGATGATGACGAGTAAGCAAGGTTTTGGGCCTGCCCCCATGTCGTGGACATGTGGTTTCCTCATCGATTTGAAAGGGTTGAACATGTGTGTCTAAGGTATCAATTGAAGGGGCCGACCGGACAGAGGGGTATCCAGTGGAAACTATGTAAATGGTGTGGTCAAGGCCAAGCATTTCGGTATCAGACCAAGTAAATACATCAGTGAATTCTTGAAACAATCGTTGGTATTCTCCGATCTCATGCTCACTGTGGGAGGCTCCTAATGTAATGGTATGAAGGGCACCAAGTGGGTCATAGATGTCAATGTGGATGACGAGAGAAATATCGGCTATCGGATCCTTTAACCAGTCGACTCTAGTAGGAAAGAACTCTTTGGACTCAACCGTGGATTGTGTAGCGGTGGTGGATGAAGTCTCTTCCGGGAGGAAGTATGGATGATGGTGTATGTCTTCCCAGGGATGATTAAGGGCAGTAGGAGCCTCTAGAATTTCTTCATCATTGCGGGAGCTTTAAGTTGTCAAATCAAGTAATGAGGTAGTTGTAGTCGAAGAGATCATGTAGATGGTGTTAATCTCTCCGGATGAGGATGATGGGAGAGGGTAGATCTCCTCGATAGTAGGGGGTGCCATCTCAAGGTCCAAATTGTTCATCTCGTAGAGAGCTGCTCTGTAATCTGGGATGTCAGGACAGTGATGTGAGTAGTGGCCGTAAATACCGCATATCGCACATGGGTGGTTAGTACGCAGTGATTTATCACGAGGCATGGGGTTTGCATCGAGTTTGACAACCGAGATGTTGGGGTCGTCGTCCAGCATTTGCATGTGTTCCTGCAATGCAGGTAACTGTGGACACTGATGAGTTGGATGGCCTAACTCATCACACAACGAGCATTTTGGAGGAGCACGAAATACGGGGGGAGGTCTAACTGTCTTGGGTGGGGGTACCACAGTGTATGGCTGCGGGCCTCTGCCCCCAGTGCGTCTAATGAGTGGAGGGGGGTTCGTCGATGATGAAGGAGTTGTGATACCGGGAGGTGGTTGGGTAGAAGTAACAATGGGTTGCACCGGTTGCAGGATGACATTTGGTGTCGGCGGTGGAACGGGAGGCGAAATATACCACACAGGTAATCCCAATGTTAACCCGGGGAGACTAAGGGTAGCCTTAACCGGAGCGCTTACTACGCCCGAAGGAGGGAATAGAAAGGGGATTGTGTGGATGGGTGTAACACCGATGTGACTAGGGACCAATGGTGGTTTAGGGAACAAAGGTGGTTGATTACCGGGTGGTTGTGTATTCTGTGAAAAAGTACAGAGGTTCGCGACGTGGGTCTCCGGTGACGGTGGTGGAATGGCCTGGAAAGTAGAGGTCATCAACGCCTCAGAGTAAAGTCCGGGTCCTATTGAGGAAATGAATGAGGTAGTCGCACCACAAACAGGTTGTTCAACCATGGGGAGAACATTTTCAGGTGTGGCGGGGGCCTTGGGATCGTAATAGGTGAGCTGGTCGACCTTGACACTGCGTCCCTCATGGGGGAACTGCATGGTGCGAAATACGGATGAGGCAACAGCCCGCATGGCATACATGTAGCTGCGACCAAGTAAAAGGTTATAGTCTAGTTGGGCATTGATGACCTCAATGTCAATGAGCACGGTTTTACCCGCCAGCTGGATAGGGACATTGGCTAAAAGACCTTGGGGTTGAGCCGAACGGCCGTCGTAGGCTCGTAATGTAGTGGTGGACTGCTGGATAGTAGGGGATCCCAACTTTTGCCAAACGAATGTGGACATGACGCATGTGGAGGCCCCTTCATCGATAATGCACCGATGGATGACAAGATTCCGAACAGAAATGGAAACTTGGAATGCTAATGAGGAAGGCAGTCGTGGTTCAGACTGGTCTTAATCGAATGTGATCAGCTGTGAATCATTGGGGTCAATGGCGCCAATGGCAGAGAGTAAAGTCTTGCGATGTTAAGGATAGTTTTTCAAAACTTCTAAAGCAGACATGGCTGCAGGAGACTGGGCTAAGTCGTCTACGATGTTGTAATTCGACGCAGCTCGAGCATTGGGATTATTGTTGATACGACAAAGTGGGAAGCGAGGTGCTTTGGAAGCGCCATCAAGTGGAGCCAGAGGTATACGTAACGTTTGATCTGTGGGATTAACGTTAGTGTTCTTGTCGGCGGGAGGGGCTTCAGAGGTGGAGCCATATTGGTTCCAACGAGTTTGGAGGTTAGCATCGGTAGTCGACATCATCAACAAATGGTGAGTACCTGAATCGAACATGAGTTGATCAGGGGCTGCATAAGTGATCTGCTGTGGTGGCACGTTGCCCTGAGGGGGGGCTAACGGCTGAGTGTTCACTACACCCTGGTTTTGAAAGGGGTTTTGCAGCACCAAGGGTTGATGTTGAGGTGGTGGAGGGTTGGGTGGCAGCTGAGGATCCGCTTGCCCTTGACGATGGGCATCGTCGGTCCAGAGTTGCCGAGCTGGCTCCAAATGTGGGCAAGAATGCATGTAATGACCATAGACCCCGCAGATAGAACAAGGGTGGTTTGTTCTGAGGTTATTATTTCAAGGCTGCTTAGGATTTCGATCCGGATTACGGTTGGGAGGAGCAACATTCTTATTCTGCAGAGGATTGGGAGGTGGAGGACCTTGCTGTTGTTGTTGGTTATTACCGCGGTTGCGACCTCTACCACGGTTCTGTTGCGCACCTTGGTTGTGCTAGTTGTTTTGGTTCTGGGGCTGGTTGTGCTGTGTATACACTTGCCCTTGAGCAGTGGGAGGATTTTGGTTCACTGCAGGTGCGGGAGCAGGTTGTGGTGGATAATAAGCCTGTGGGGCTGGAGGTGGTCCAGTTGCCTGCTGGGGTTGTTGGTAACCCTGAGCTATTGGAGGTGTTGGGTTAGCTGCCGCAACATGCTGTGGATAGTACACTGGTTGAGGTGCAGCTGGGGGGCGTATGCAAGTGGTGCATGACCAAAACACTGAGGTGGACATGAAGGTCCATGGGTATGATGGTGATGTGCCATGGGAGCATATGAACTGGTTGTTCCAGACTGAGATGTAGCCCGCGAAAGGTCGGGACCATGGCTAGGATGTGTAATGGAAAAGGGTTGGGGATGTGCGGCCATACGACCAATGATGCCATCAGCGGCATGGGATGCCCCCGGTGCATCATGTTGGGATGACTCGCCCCGAGGGGCGTCTGGAATAATGGTATACAGATAACCCGATTGGGCGTAAATGAGATCAAACTGTTGGGCTTTGAGGATGGCCTCTTCTTCAGACTGGGGTCTTTCGGATGCCACATCCTTTGCAATGAGAGGGAGAAGGGTTTTTAGAAACCAATCTAGGAATATACGGTCGTCTAACTTAATTTTGCAGAGGCTTCGGCGTCGACGCCACTCATGAATGTGGTCAGTGACGTGGGTGGCCGTGGTTTGTCTGCAAGACAGTAGGATCTCGACTCCCGCATCATAGCGGACAGGTAACTGGAAGAACTGCAGGAAAGTGGAGGCGAGGGAGGTAAAGGTGGCATGCGTCCCGTGGGGATGCTCGATATACCACTTAGCTGCAGAGCCAGTGAAGGTGCGTTGTAAAAGTCAGAGGCGGATTGAGTCATCCACTATGGAGTTGGAGGAACACCATAAATGGAAGGACATGATATGGTTCTGGGGGTCTTCACCTGCCTTTCCCTCAAACTTAGGAATGTCAGAGGGGAGTTTGGTGGGCATGTGAGGCCACGGAGGATCGTGTCTGATGGGGTCGTTTGTGAGCCTAGCTAAGTCTGGCAGGTTTAGACTCGCCATGTATGGTAAGCTAGCAGATGTGGTGACTGGAACTGGGACATGCCTAGTCATTGTGGTATGGTGTAGGGGTCCAGTGGCGCCTAAAGGTATGCTAGGTATGTAGGGTATGTGTTCTCCAATAGGTGTAGTCTGGTATGGGCCAGCGGCTCCAAGTGCAACATGGGTTACACTTGGGTTAGGAATAGCAGTAGGTGTTCCTGGGATAGGGTTTGTGGAAACCAGAGGGGGTGTGACCCCTATGTTGGGTATACCCATAACAGGTGGTGGCCCTGTGTTGGGCATTCCTAAATGTGGAGTGTTACCCATGTTGGGCATACCCAGGGGGGTGGTTTTTGCCATGGATGGCGCCTCCGCAGAAGGGTATGTGGATGTCTCACCTATGGTGCTGGTAAACAGTGGATCAAATGGTGTTCCAGCCATAATGGTGGTAGGTGGTAACTCTGTGGGGTTTTCGGATTCTACCTCCAAATCAACTGTGAAGTGAGGTGTGTCAGAATCGGATGAATGTCTAGTTGATTGACGATGTGTCAAATCAAGGGATAAGGCTCTGCGTTCGTGACGTGGAGAGCCAAGTGGACTAAACTCTAGGAGTTCGCCCTGTAGACGACGAGAGCATCTAAAATTCTCAATGGTGAGAATTAATTTTTTGTGTAAAAAATTTGTTTAAGTATCAGGTGGTGATATATCTATAAAAGACTCAAAACCCTAATGCAACCAAAAGTGCAAGAAGGGGAGTGAAAAAGAAGGCTCTCAGGCCAAAAAATCAACCTCAAAAAAGGCACTTATTCTAGCAGCTGTGCTACAATAAGTGGAGGAATGCAACAAACGGTCAGAGTACCAACATGCAAACGGCTTCTAGAAAAAGTAGGTGTAACTAGACCAAAGGTGGGTTGAATCATGCAAACACCTAACTAAAAGTATTGTGACTCAAACAAACAATATCCTCTGCAAGGTGATGAAATCCAAGTCAGACAATATGAGTGTTGAGACAACGGCTAGATATCCCCCTACTGGGAGGGACACCGGGTAATCAATCCTAAAGAAAGGCTACTAGGATACTCCGTTCATGACGCGTCGAGAAAAGGTAAATCTGTCGTTTGGTCCTTTGATCGCAATATCCCAATACAGGGATATCCCGAGAACTGCGAATGGTAGCCCTTCGGTTACTGAATGGATTTCGGTATTCCACTCAGGCTTTGGGAACCATCCTCGCGACTTCAACCCTCCTAGGGGAGAGGCCTTCCCACAAACCGGTTGTGACCGCGCCAAAAAGTACTAAGAGATTTTAGCTCCCTAATTGGACAACTTCTATGTCTCAGATGTAATAACTGAGGGGTGTTATTGGAACACCTATCCCCCCAATACTACCTAGCTACAAAGTTCTTTTAGTGTTCCCCAAGTGGGGTTAAAAGTGTGTTGAAATTAGGGTACGTTTTAAGGCTTAGTTCAATTAAGTGATCGAGTGAGTGCACGTGAGGTATTGTAAACTGAACTTGAAAAAAGGTAAATGCTTTACAGGAAATTTTCAAAAAACAAAGGTGCTTTTGAAAATAAAAAAGCAAATATTTATGACTTTTTCAAATAAATGGAAATTAAATGCTTTTGCAAATATCAACTCAAAAAACAATGGATCTTTTGAATTATGAAAGCAAATAATAGACTTTTTCTAAAGAAATAATGGACTTCTTCTTTTAAGGAAATTGCTAAGGGTAAGTTTTTAAAGAAGTAAACAGGAAAAATTTTTAATCTAGATAAAAATGCAAAAATAAGTCCTTTCACTTTCTTGAAATTTTTTTTAAAAAGACTTCTAGATATGCATTTTGAAATAGTAAAAAAAATTTCGAGGCTGTAAAATATGCAGAATCTAATACTGTAAAAATGTGCTATGTGGGCAGAAAGTACAGTAAAAAATAATTTTTAAAATCGAAATGGCCGAATGAAAAATTCAGCAGCGCGGGTTTTAACAGCAAAGCCGCGATGGACCGCGCGGGTTTCGGTCGCACAGTCGCGATGGACCGCGCGGAAAATGTTCACGAAGCCGCGGTGTGCAGCGCGCAAATAGGCCGCGAAGTCGCGGTGAACCGCGCGAAAAACGGCCGCGCAGTCGCGATATGCAGTGCGGTAAATGACCGCGATGCCGCGATGTGCAGCGCGGAAACTGGAAGAAAAGCCGCGGTTAACTGCACGGAAAAAAGGCCAAAAGCCGCGATGGACCGCGCGACTGTCAGGCTAAAAACCGCGAGGCGAAAGCCGTGCATGAAAGCCAAAAAATGAACCCAAAAATATAGAATTTCGGGCTGTTAATGGAAATAGATGGGGCCAAAAGTTAGAGCAGCAATGGATCTGTTGTCTAAGATGGCAGATCTATGGATCTAAAGGTTAAAAACTAACAAAAAACTAAGATTAAAAGCAAAACTAGAGATTTATTGTTCATAACCCAGCGGAGTCACCAAAAACTGTTGGCCCAGTTTTGCAACCAGGCTTAGTGCTATGAGCACCTGCTAACTAGTAGCAGCAGTTTCAATAGAAATAAATAACAATCTAATCTAAACTAAACTAATCATGGATCTATGCAATAATTTAAGCAAATAGTGTAAACATTTAAAGAACAAGAACAAGAAAATATTAAAAAATGAATTTGTATTAAAAAGTGGGGGGCAAGCAAGTGCTTGCGATATAACCTTCAATGGTGAAGGTTGATGTTGAGAAACTCCCAAGATGAGTAGCTCCAAGCTCCAAGAGGTCTCCTTCTCCAAGGTTGCTTATAATGGCCAAAAATGCTCAAGGGAGATTTCGGCAGCATGAGGATGAGATAATGAATGGGTATGAAATGAGGAGCCCCTACCACCTTTTTATAGGTTTTGGTGGTGGGGAATACCATTTGTGGTTTTGTGGAAACCAAATGGTATTGACCAACATGGTTTAGGTACTTTTCCCTCCTTTTTCCTTTTTTGAATAAAAATAATATTTTAATTCCCTTTTTAATATTTTTGGGAATTTGGACCCTTTTTGAGGGTTTTTTATGCTTTTCTAGGAAAAAAATCTTTTTTTAATGGAAAAAGGGGTGTACTAAGGTCTTTTGGTGACTTTTTGTTGGTTTCAGAGGCTCAGAAGGTGGAAAAGTGGACAAATGGGTCATGTGAATAAGGGAATGAGCTAGTGAGCACTTTTTAGGTGTTAACACTAATGCCATCTTAATTTTTTCAGAATTTACTTCAATCTGATCTAGGATCTTAACTGAGAGAATAACATGTACATCATATCTACAGCATATCAATCATGGACACAATAATGCAAGCACACAAGAGACATAGAGTTTACTTGGGGAAAACCATAAAGGTGAAAAACCCCACTAACTTCCTCAGAGATAGATAGAGCAATGATACAACCCAAGTACAAGAGATAGTCTTCTCCTAGAATCAGAACCTCCTCCCCACAAGTGCACCACTTTCTGAATGAGAGAAGTGTGAGTAATGAGTGATCAAATAGAGGTCTCCCGATCTCTATTTATACTTGTCTTGTCCTGCCCAATAAACTAATGGGGCTTACTTGTCTATCTTAACCCATGGTTAACTTAATTCGGGCTGACCCCACACTTGGTGGTCTAATAACTCTTTGACCCACATGGCCGACCCCCAATAGGGTGGTCTAATAACAATTCGACCCACATAACTTATATAGGGACGACCCCAACAAGGTGGTCTAATTACCCATCAAGTATAAGTTATGACACTTATAATATAAATGACGACACTTCCATGTAGAGGAATAATAACATCTCTATAGGAATACAAACACTTCCGTATAGAGGAATAATAACATCTCTATAGGAATACAATACACATGGGTAAAATACATTCCGAAGTTACATATACATCAACACCTAAAAGTCAACCACTATGTCTCAGATGTAAATAATTGAGGGGTGTTATTGGAACACCTATCCCCCCAATCCTACCTAGCTACAAGATTATTCAAGTGTTCCCCAAGTGGGGTTAAAGTGTTTGTTGAGTTTAGGTAGATTTTAAGGCTCAGTTAATTAAAAATGTGGCAGATTGGGTGCAAGTGTGATTATTTAACTGAAAATGAATTTGCCTCGCTTGGGCGATTGATTACAAATTAAAAACAAGACGATTTCAATTTGCAAAAAATAAAAGGATTTTTTCTTAAATGTAAATGCTTTAACAAAAATAATTCAAAAATTATGGATTTTTGAAATAATTTTTTAAAGGAAAGCAAATATCGGAAAAAATTGCAAAAAATAAATGGATTTCTAAGTGCTTTCTTGGGCAAAACTATTGAGCAAATCGGAAAGATGGTTCGAAATTTGCAAAGAGGTAGAATCTATGATCTAAACACAGTGCTAAAAAACCTTTCTTTCACTTGTTGAAATTTTTAAAAAATATTTTAATTGAGCATATGTAATAGAAAATGATTTACTATTGTTGCAATAATTAAAGCAGAATGTTAGAAAAAATTGCAGAAAAAATGATGCTGGAAGAAATAGGCTAAATGGGCAAAAACAAAGCAGAAATTTTTCTAAAAATTGGGCCGAGCGAAAAACAGTAGCATCGCGGGTTTTTGGGCAAAAGCCGTGATGTGCATCGTGGGTTTTAGGTGCACAGTTGCGATGTGCAGTGCAGAAAAAGGCCGCGATGCCACGATGTGTAGCACGGAAAAATTCCGCGAAGCCGCGATGTGCAGTGCGTAAAAAAGCTGCGAAGCCGCGATGTGCAACGCTGAAAAAATGCGCGAAGCCGCGATGTGTAGCGTGGAAAAAAACTGAGAAGTTTCAATGTGCAGCACATAAAAATGTCATGAGGTCACGATGAGTCGCACGACTATCGGGCGAAAAGTCGCGATGTGAAAACGAAAAAATGGTCGCCGGAAACGAAACTGAAAAGTGAAATTTCAGGTTGTTAAAGGCTATAGAAAGGACCAAAAGTTAGGGCAGCAATGAATATGTTGGCTAGTATGGTAGATCTGCATTTTTGAATTGAAAAAGAAAGTAAAATAAAGATCTAAAGAAAAAAATTTAATGTTCGAAACCTAGCGCAGTTGCCAAAAACTATTGCTTGGTTTTTCAACCAAGCATGTGCAAGGATACACCTATTAACTTGTAATAGCAATTTCAATATAAAACAAAAAAAACTATGAATAAACTAAGATAATATAAGCATGTGTAAATAAATAAAAAACTAGATTTCGAAACATAAGCAATAATATCTATGGAAAAACAATAACTTGAAAAATATTTGATTTTGTATTACCTCAAAGGGTGAGGATGATGGGTGTTGAGCAACTCCAAGGTTGAGAAGCTCCAATATCCAATGGTCTCTTCTTCTCCAAAGCTTCAATGGGATTCTTCAAACTCGAAATGGGAGGCAATGGTTCTCAAAGGGAATTTGGTAGCATAAGGATAGGATGAAATGTGGATGAAAAGTGAGGAGCTCCTATCACCTTTTTATAGTTTTTGGTGATGGGGAATACCATTATGGTTTTGAGGAAACCAATGGTATTAACCAACACGGTTTAGGTACCTTTTTCTCTCTTTTTCCTTTTTGAATATTTTGAATATTTTTATTCCCTTTTAATATTTTTTGGGAATTTTGGACCCTTTTTGAGGGTTTTTTTTGTTTTTTGAAGAAAAATACATATTTTGGGGGGAAAATGGTGTATTATGGTATTTTTGGTGACCTTTTGATGGATTTAGAGGCTCAAATGGTGGAAAAAGTGGACAAATGGGTCATGGGAATAAGGGAATGAGCTAGTGAGCACTTTTAGGGTGTTAACACCCACCTATCAAATGGTTCAACCACAAGTTGTGGCTATAAAGGAATTTCATCTAATCTGTTGGGTTGGCCCATCCTTTGGAAACTATCACATGCATGAACATACTTCTTTGCATCCCTGAACAATGTAGGGTAGAAATAGCCCATTCTCAAAATTTTATGACCTATCCTTTTATCAACAAAATCCCCCCCACAGGGCTCATCATGGAAAGCTTTAAGAATGCTAAAGATCTCATCTTCTCCAACACATCTCCTGATCTCTAAATTGAGCCCTGTGTAGAAAAGATGACCATCAATCCAGTAGTACCTAACACTCTGTTGTATGATCTTCTTTCTTTCTCTCTTTGACAGATGTGCTGGGAGCTTACATGCAGCCAAACAGTTAGTAATATCTGCATACCATGGGGAATGAGCTGATACTGCAAACAAATGTTCATCAGGGGAGGAATCTTTGACTGGTAAATTGTCATCACTATTGGTAAGTCGAGATAAAAAATCTGCAACAACATTTTCCTTCCCTGGTCTATCAATAATTGTGATATCAAATTCTTATAATAGTATCAACCATTAGCTAGTAACTCTATTATTCATGATTGGTTTATTCATTATATACTTGATAGCAGAATGGTCAGTGTGCACAAAAGTAGAATATCCAGTAGTATAATGTCTAAATTTGTTGATGGCATAAACAATGGCAAGGAATTCCTTTTCTGTGACAATATAGTTCAGCTCAGCAAGAGATAAGTTATTACTAATGTAATAAATTGCATAAGGAGCATTACCTTCCTACTGTCCCAAAACTGCTCCAATGGAAGTGTCTGAAGCATCTGAAGAAATGTGAAAAGGTAGATCCCAATTGGGCCCTCGTAAGATGGGTGTTGTAGACAGCCTTTTCTTTAGCTCAGTAAACGCTATTTGGCATGCATCATCCCAGACAAACTGTGCATCCTTCATCAATAGAGTGAACAAAGGAGAAGCTAGTTTGGAAAAGTTTTCTATGAACCTTTTGTAATATCCAGCATGCCCCAAGAAGCTACGTACATCCTTCTGTGTTCCAGGAGTTGGTATGTTTTCAATTACCTTGATTTTGGATGGATCTACCTAGATACCATCAGAAGAGATGAAGTGGCCCAGCACTATGCCTTCACTCATCATCATGTGGCACTTTTCAGTGCTTAAAGAGAATTGGATTTGTTCACATCGTTTCAAGACCTTTTCTAAGTTTTTTAGTGCTTCTTCATAACGATCACCATATGGAGTAAAGTCATCCATAAAAATTTCCATGCAATCTGTTAACACCCAAAAAGTGCTCACTACCTCATCTACCCCATTACATGACTCATTTGTCCATTTTCCTACCATATTTCCCTTAAAAACCCTGAAAATCCCACTAAAAAGCCTCCAAAAGGCCTAAAATGACTCCAAAAGGCCACAAAACCATTAGAAAGCCTCAAAAAGGCTAAAAAACCCCCTTTTCCCTCCATAAATATCCAAAATTACTCAAAAATAGCAAAAACCCTCTAAAGAGGGAATAAAAAATATAAAATAATGAGGAAAAAGTAGGAAAAACCCTATATAGCTGACCTAAACCATTTGGTTCCCAAAACCATGGGCCAGCACTCCACCACCAAAAAACTATAAATAAGTGATGGGGACCCCTCATTTCATATCCACAATCAAGTATACCCTTACTCTACCAAAATCTCTCTTGAAACCCTAGCTCACCCTTGAGCTACTTTCACCATTGAGAGCCCCTTTTAGCCCATTTCCACCATTGGAGAAAGAGAAGGAGCAAAGCTGGAGTTTGGAGCAACCCTCTTGGATCATTGCAAGAACTTCACCAACCTTCACAATGGAGGTAAAGCTTTAATACAAAAAACCATTTACATTATTTCTTGTCTTTTTATGTTTCATGCACATGCTTAGTATAATTTCCATTTTAATGCATTGTCTTTTAATTACTGTTTATTGAACTGCTACTAAGGAGTCCCTTCTCCTTAGTACGTGCTCATTTGCACAAGCTAGGGGTAAAACCCTAGCTACAGCATTGGTGACTCCCCTAGGTTTGAATTTCTGGTTACAATTTTTAAATATTTTTTCTGTTCGACTATCCCTTTCGCCCGCTGTAAATCGCGTCTTTTCCCCCTGCAGTCGCATTCCGACCACGTCTTTCAGGCACTTACCTGCGATCCGACCGCGGCTCTCAGACTGTTTCCGGTGACCCGTCGGCCATTTTCAGTCTGTTACCTGTGATTCGACTGCAGCTATTAGCCTGTTTGGGACGGTCTGACTGCGGCTATTACCCTGTTTTCTGCGTCCTGCCTGTGGCTTTCGGCCATTTTTCCGCGACCCACCAGCGCCTTTTGGTGTCTTTCCTCCGTCCTGCCTGCGGCTTTCGGCCAGTTTCCCGCAACTCCCCGGCACCTTTGGGCATTTTTTCTGCGTCCCTCCTGTGGCTTTCAACCAGTTTTCTGCAACCCGTCGGCGCCTTTCGGCGTTTTTCCTGCGTCTCGCCTGCGGCTTTCGGCTAGTTTCCCACAACTCGCCGGCGCCTTTCGGCGTTTTTCCTGTGTCCCGCCTGCGGCTTTCAGCCATTTTCCCGCGATCCACCTATGACTTTTGGCGTTTTTCCTGCGTCCCGACTGCATTTTTCATCCCAAAACCCGCAACCCGCCTGCGACTGTTCAGCTATTTTCCGTGGTCCGACCGCTTAGATTTGCCAAAAACCCGCGGTCTGTTTTCTGCATTTTTCTCTGTTTTGAACCCAGCACTTTGCTGTACTATTTTTTGCCCCAGCACAGCCATCTTTCCTACCTGCAACCACCCTTCCTTACAGGCTTTTCTACAGTTTTATTTATGTTTCATTTATAGAATCGTTTTTACATTTTCAGCACTTTAAATTGAAAAAAGAAAATTGTGCATTTCAAAGATTAATTTCTATCTTGTTATTGCTAGTTAGAAAGTTGCCCTCCCTAGTGGCACTTTTTACTTGGGTTCATCATCATCTCACACGCACACACTCTATCACCTAATTCAAGTGAGCCTTAAAAAGTACCTAACATAACCAACATTCTAACCCCACTTGGGGAACACATAAGAATTTTTGTAGTTAGGTAGGATTGGGGGGATAGGCTTCCAATAACACCCCTCGGTTGCTTACACTTGAGACATAGCTATTGTCCAATTAGGGAACCAAAATCCCCTAGTATTTTTTGGCACGGTCACAACCAGTTTATGAGAGGGTCTCTTCCCTAGGAGGGTTGAAGTCGCCAGACTGGTTTCAGAGGCCTGAGTGGAATACCGCAATCCATTCAGTAACCGAAGGCTACCTTTCATAGTTTTCGGGGCATCCCTGTATGGGGGTACTGCGGTAAAAGGACCAAACGGCAGATTCACCTTATCTGGACGTGTCATGAACGGGGTATCTTAGTTTCCTTTCTTCTAGGATTGACTACTCGGTGTCCCTCCCGGTAGGGGGATATCTTAGCTACTTGGCTCTCCTATCCATATTGTCTGACTTGAAATTCATCACCTTGCAGAGGATATGTCTAGTTGAGTCAGAATACTATCTAGTTAGGTGTTTGCTTGCTCCCTTACCTCCTTTTGGTCTAGTGAGTCCACCATTTTTTATTTTAGGAAACCTGCTGCTTGTTGGTATTCTGACCATTTCTGTTGATACTCCACCTATTGTAACACAGCTGTTACAGTGGGTGTTTTGAGTTGGTTGTTGGCCTGAGTGCCCTATTTTTTGAGCTCTACTTCTACACAATCGGTTGCATTAGGATTTTTGAGATGTTTTTTACTCACCTCAACCCCCAAATATTTGACACCATCTGTCACCATTGAGTCCCCGAGACATTCTTGGCGCCTTAGGGGCGAGCCCCCACAGCACGGTTCACTTGACACCACCCGTCATAGACATAGATCTTCATCACTTGATACCACTTATCATAGATCTCGAGCCTTGTCACTTGACTCCACTCGTCAGTGGCATAGGACTCCGTCACCCAATCTTGACGCCCCTTATTTTACCTCTGATTCTGAGGAAGAGTCTGAAAACCCCATTTACACTGCCCCTACTAGCCCCATGGCTGGCACGACTTCCACCCCTTTCTTTGTAGGGACCATTGGTGGCACATCCACCACTACACCAATTACCACACCTGCTTTGGGTATACCCTCCATGGGGGCCGCGACCACCATTACGGTTACCGTACCCATTCCCATACCTGGCATACCTACCACCACTCCACTAGTGACTTACACCACCCATGGTGGTGCAGGACCCTCCTATACCTCAGTTCCCCCACTTGGGGGCAATATCCCAAACCCTGTCCCTCCACTTGGGGGCACTGGCCCAAACTTGGTCCAACCCACTACTGTGTCGCATACTTCATCCAGTTTGCCATTCATGGCTAGCCTCAACCTGCCTGACCTAGCCAGATTGACTAACGATCCCATCTGACATGACCCTGCATGGCCTCACATGCCCACCAAGCTCCCCTCTGACATCCCTAAGTTCGAGGGCAAGGTAGGTGAGGACCCTCAAAACCATATTATGTCCTTCCATCTGTGGTGTTCCTCCAACTCCATAGTGGATGACTCTGTTCGCCTCCGTATGTTACAGCGCACCTTCACTGGCTCTGTACCTAAGTGGTACATCGAGCAACCCCATGGGACATATGCCACCTTTACTTCCCTTGCCTCGAATTTCCTGCAGTTATTCTAGTTACCTGTCCGCTATGACGCGGGAGTTGAGATTCTCCTATCTTGCAGACAAAACATGGCTACCCACATCACGAACCACATTCATGAGTGGCGTCAACGCCGTAGCCTCTGCAAAATCAAATTAGACGACCGTATCTTCTTAGATTGGTTCCTCAAATCCCTTCTTCCTGTCATTGCTAAGGATGTAGCATCCGAAAGACCCCAGTCTGAAGAAGAGGCCATCCTTAAGGCCCAGCAGTTCAACCTCAATTATGCCCAGTCGAGTTATCTCTATACAATTATACCGGACGCCCCTCGCGGCGATTCCTCCCAGCACGATGCGCCGGGGGCATCTCGTGTTGCAAACGGCATCATCGGCTGTGTTTCTTCGCATCCCCAACCCTTTTCCATAGCACGTCCTAACCCTGGCCCTGACCTTTCACGGGCTGCCTCACAGTCTGGAGCAACCAACTCATATGATCTTATGACACATCACCACCATTCCCATGGACCCACCTATCCACCTCAGTTCTTCAGTGATGCGCCCCTCACTTATACCCCCCCGATCGCACCTAAGCCTTATTACCACCAGCAGGCTACACCAGCTCATGCGCCTTCCCAAGCCCAACCCGCTTATTACCCGCCATAGGCATCCCCTGCGGAAAACCCACAACCTGCTCTACAGACATATCAGCAACCCCCTCTGGGTGCCACACCTGCGCAGCCTCTACCTGCATATCACCCACCATAGCCTGCTCCAACACCTGCACAACCCCAAAACCCACCTGTTGCTCAAGGGCATGTTTACGCCCAACAAAACCCACAACCAAACCAAAACAACCAACGCAACTAGGGCCAACAAAACTACGGCAAGGGCAGTAACTGCGGGAACAACCCTCCTCCAAACCAAGGTGGTCAACCTCCCAATCCCCCAGACAACAATAATGCGGCCCCTGCCAACCAAAACCATGATCGACCACCCAAGCAGGATAAAAACCCTAATTTATGAACAAACCATCCTTGTTCTATTTGCGGGGTGTATGGAAACTACACACATGCTTGCCCACATTTAGAGTGAGCCAGGAAACTCTGGGTTGATGATGCCCATCGCCAAGGGCATGCAGCTCTTCCAGCACCACCCAACCCCCCACAACCTCAGCAACCACCTTTGGTGCTTCAAAACCCCTTACCAAACCAAGGCGTAGTGAACACTCAGCCGTTGGCTCCCCCTCAAGCTAACATGCCACCGCAACAACAAATCACTTACGTCGCTCCCTATCAACCCATGTTTGACTCAGGTACCCACCACTTGTTGATGATTTCATCCACTGATGTCAACCTCCAAACTCATCGGAACCAATATGGCTCCACCTCTAAATCCACTCCCACTGATAAAACCAATAACACTCATCCCACTGATCAGGCGTTACGTATACCTCCGCCTCCAATAGATGGCGCTTCCAAAGCACCTCATTTCCCACTTCACCGTATCAACAATAACCCCAATGTGCGTGCTATGTCAAACTACAACATTGTAGACGACTTATCCCAATCCCCCGCAGCCATGTCTGCATTAGAAGTCTTGAAAAACTGCCCTTCCCAGCGCAAGACTTTACTCTCAGCCATTGGGGCTATTGACCCAAATGATTCGAGTTTGATGGCATTTGATTTGGACCAGTCCGAACCCCGCCTGCCTTCCACTTTAGCATTCCAAGTTTTTGTTTCCGTTCGGAATCTAGTCATCCATCGGTGCATCATCGATGAAGGTGCCTCCACATGCGTTATGTCCACATTCGTATGGCAAAAGTTGGGATCCCCTACTCTTCAGCAGTCCACCACTGCATTATGCGCCTATGACGGTTGTTCAGCTCAGCCCCAAGGTCTCCTAGCCAATGTCCCCGTCTAGTTAGGTGGTAAAACAGTACTCATTGACATAGAGTTCATCAACGCCCAGCTTGATTATAACCTCTTACTTGGTGGCAGCTACATGTATGCTATGCGTACGGTAGCTTCCTCTATCTTTCGTACCATGATGTTCCCCCATGACGGACGCGTGGTCAAGATTGACCAACTTACCTACTACGATCCAAATACCCCTGTTGCACCCGAAAATGTTCTCCCCATGGTTGAACAACCTGTTAGTAGTACCGCTACATCGTTTGTTTCCTCCTTGGGACCTGGAGTTTACTCAGACCCGCCGATGACATCCACCTTCCAATCCATTCCTCCCCCGTCATCTACACCTGAAGTGTCTAACTTATGTACCCTTTCCCACGATACCCAAACACCTAACAGTCAACCACCCTTGTTTCCTAAACTTCCATTGGTACCTAGCCACATTGGTGTTACACCCATCCACACAATCCCCTTCCTAGTCCCTCCCTCGGGAGTAGTAAGCGCCCCGGTGATGGCTACCCTTAGCCTCCCTGGGTTAACCTTACGATTACCCGTATCGTATCTTTCGCCTCCCGTTCCCCCGCCGACTCCAAGTGTCATCCTACAACCGGTGCAACCCATGGCTACTACCACTCAGCCACCCCCCGGTGTCGCTACCCCTTCATCCTCCACGAATCCCCCTCCCCCTCCCAAACCTATTGGGGGTAGAGGCCCCCAACCTTACACTGCTGTACCACCTCCCAAGACAGTCAAAAACCCCCCCCGTGTTTCGTGCTCCTCCCAAATGCTCATTGTGCGATGAGTTAGGTCATCCGACTCATCAATGTCCCCAATTACCGGCATTATAGGAACACATGCAACTGCTTGACGACGACCCTAATCTTCCCATTGTCAAACTCGATGCCACCCCCAAGCCTCGCAATAAATCCATGCGTACCAACCACCCCTGTGCCATATGCGGTGTTTACGGGCATTACTCACATCACTGTCCCGATCTCCCAGATTACAGAGCAGCTCTTTATGAGATGAACAATCTGAATCTTGAGATGACACCACCCACCATTGAGGAGATCCACCCCTAGGTCTCATCCCCTTCTGGAGAGATTAACACCATTTATATGATCTCTTCAAACACTACTCCTTTGTTAACCGATTTGACAACCCAAACCTTCCGGACTAATGAGGAGATTCTCGAGGCTCTCACCACCCTGGATTATCCCTGGGATGACATGCACCATCGTTCCTACTTCCTCCCAGAAGAATCCTCTTCTAGTACCGCAACCCAATTTGCGGTTGAATCCAAAGACTTCCTTCCCACCAAGGTCGACTGGTTTAAGGACCCTATTCCTCCTCCAGATGCCTTCGAGGAAGGTAACATGGCCAATATTTCACCCATCATCCAAATTGATATCGCTACCCCAGGAGGTACACTTGAACTCATAACTTTAGGAGCCTCCTGCAGTGAGCATGAGATTGAGGAGTACAAAAAACTCTTCCAAGATTTTCGTGATGTCTTTGCCTGGTCCTATACTGAAATTCCTAGTCTGAACCCCGCCATTATAGAGCACCACATTGACACATGGCCTGATGTACCCCCGTTCGTCAGAAACAGCGTCCCATTAATCCCTCAAAGCTCCCAGCTGTCAAAGCAGAGATTGAGAAACTTCGCAAGGTAGGATTCATTTATCCTATTGCTTATACCACCTGGGTTTCAAACCCCATTCCCGTTAACAAAAAACAAGGCACCATTAGAGTATGTACTGACTTCAGAGATTTAAACTGCGCCTGTCCCAAAGACAATTTCCCCATGCCATTTATTGACCAGCTCATCGATGCTTGTGCGGGGCATGAAGTCTTCTCTTTTATGGATGGTTTTTCCGGATACAATCAGATTCAGATCCGAAAGGAGGATCAGTACAAAACTGCCTTTACTACCCCATGGTGCACCTTTGCCTATCGCGTCATGCCTTTCGGCCTCAAAAATGCTGGTGCCACCTTCTAGCGGGCCATGACCTATTGCTTTCACGACTTGGTCCATATCTTGCTAGTCTACCTTGATGACCTTACAACTCGTTCCCGAAAACAATCAGACCACCTTAACGACCTTCGGAAAGTTTTTCTGCGTTGTTGCAAATACCAAATCCGCTTGAACCCACACAAGTGTGTCTTTTGCGTTCTGGTAGGCCGATTGTTGGGTTTCATTGTTTCCCAAAAAGGAATTACTGTTGACCCCTTGAAATTCCAAGCCATCTTAGACCTTCCCTCTCCTCGTATGCTTCGACAGCTCCAAAGTCTGCAGGGGTGATCCAATTTCCTCCATCGTTTTGTTCCTGATTACACTACCACTGTTCATGGTTTCTTGCACCTACTCCGTACCCACATACCCTTTGTCTGGGATGAGCAAGCAGAAGCTGCATTCGGAGCCCTCAAGAAAGCTCTCACACAAGCCCCCTTGATCTCCCCTTTGGATTTCTCTCAGGACTTCATCCAATACGTCTCGGCATCTTAGCATGCTGTGTCCGGAGTTTTGGTTCAAGAAGACGCTTCTCACTAGGAGCATGTCATTTATTACGTTAGCCAGAACTTGTCTGGACCACCTCTACGTTACCCATATGAGGAGAGACTCTCCCTAGCTGTGGTCTTCTCCGTCCAAAAATTGTGACACTAGATTTTACTTAGTCATACCACAGTCATCGCCGACTCCAACCCCATGGTATATCTCTTAAGCCGGTGGCTACTGCAAGGTCGTGTTTCCAAATGGGTCATTATCCTCCAGGGATATGACCTTACTTTCAAAACCCCTAAGAGCACCAAAGCCCTCACACTTTCCCAGCTCATCACCGATCTGCCCTCCCTTCTACCATCCCCCCAAATCTCCGACGAGTTACCCGACAACCACTTGTTCACCATCTCGTCTGATGACCCATGGTACGGTGACATTTTGTTATACCTTGACACACAAAAGTTTAGATCCAACATTACTCGAGTAGGACGTCGTCGTATCCTCCACCAGACCTCTCGATATCTCCTCTTAGGCGATGTCCTTTACCGGCGAGGGGTCAACACGATTCTTCGTCGTTTCCTTACACACGAGGAAGCTGAACATGTCCTTAATGAATGTCATAGTGGCGCCTTTGGAGGCCATTTCTCTGGGATGGCCACCGCCCAAAAGTTCATCCGCACCGGATACTTCTGGCCCACACTTTTCACTTACTGCATCACTGCGGTCAAGCATTGCCATAATTTCCATCTTTTCACCCCCAAATCCCGGACACCACCTGCTCCATTACATCCAGTCATCACCGTTGGTCCATTTTGTAAGTGGGCCATCGAATTCATGGAGTGTCGACCCCCATCGGCCAATGGCCATAAATACATTATTGTCGCCGTCGATTACTTCACCAAATGGGCCGAAGCCATGCCTACCTTCAATTGTACCGCTGACACCACTGCCCGTTTCTTTTTTAACCACGTTATCACTAGATTCGGGGTTCCTAAATAGTTGGTCTTAGACCATGGTTCACACTTTGAAGATTCTGTTTGGCGCGAGTTATCCACCCTCCTCAAATTCGAACATCAGTTCTCCTTTTCTTACTACCCCCAAGGGAACGGCCAAGTAGAGGCCATTAACAAAATTCTCAAAACCATCCTTCAACGCACCGTTGACCGACATAAGTCCAATTGGCACCACATGTTATTCCCTGCCTTATGGGCTTACCGTACCTCTACCAAGACCGCCACTGGTTTTACCCTGTTTCATTTAGTTCACGGTGTAGAGTCTGTCCTCCCCATCGAGTGTCAGATACCTGCCTTACACATCACCATCAAGCTTCTCCCCGACACCTCCCCACTTGAGCAACGTCTACTATCCATTGAACAAGCTGATGAAGACCGTCATGCCACTCTCCAGACCATTGAATCCACCAAGAACCCCTCCAAGGCTAGTTACGACAAACAGGTACACCCTCGAACTTTCCATGAAGGGGATCTCGTCCTCGCCTATGACCAAGCCCACGACAAAACTGGAAAAGGAAAGTTTGAATGCATGTGGCAAGGCCCTTACATCGTGCAGACCTGCTTCGGCAAGGGGGCATACATTTTAACTGACTCAGAAGGTCACCCTTTGCGCAACCCCCGTAATGGGTGGTATCTTAAGCGTTTCTATCCCTAGAATAACTCACGGCCCCATCCATCTGCATTGTATAGTTTGCTTTCTTTTTGTTTTTCACCTTTTTTACCGTGATATTACATTCATCATTTTTGCATGATCACAGATGGACCCTCTTCCACCACATTACATTGGCTTCGCTAATGGAGCAAGCCGCTAGTCTCCAAACCTGGCTTCTGCAACATGGGTCTTATATTCCCATTCACATGACTTGATTCACCTTGACGGAATATGTATAGGCACTGCTACCAATAACCAGGTGGAGTATGACGCTGTGACCGGTCTCCTTACTGATGCCCTCCAGATGGGCATATGTCACCTTCATGTGTTCCTTGACTCCCAGCTGCTTGTCTCCCAGCTCAACAACTGCTACCAGGTGTGTGATCCCTACCTCTTTAGAAAATTCCTGCGCACAAAACAACTCAGCCGACAGTTTGAATCCATAACATTCACCCATGTCCCAAGAGCTCAAAATAGTGTCGCAGATCAAATGGCCAACAACATCCTAGATTGGCACATCCATCACACCATGTAAAAACCTCCATCATGCATTATCATCCCATAACATCTCATAAAAAAATGTAAAAAACCAAAAAGATTGCAAGGGGAATCCACGTGCCTATCATCACATAAGCATTTGCATCCATGTGCAACAAAAAATAAAAAACACATAACATACACAAGGGGCATCCATGTGCCCAACATCCTATACTACTTGCATCCACATGCAAAACAAACATATCACAAACCATAAGCGCATCCACGTGCGTACAACTAAAACATCATCGTAAAAAGGTGCATCCACGTGCATATATATATATATCAAAAAATACATGTTCATCAGCTATACATGTCCTGAGTACCCCTGTACTCATCTATACACAAAAAATATCTATACATCTCATAAGATACATGCCGGAGCTACAAAAATCAGGGGGAGTCCCCTGCACTCCCTAATGAGAGTCATACCCTACATCATTGCCTGCATCAGCCGCCTCCGAGTCCTCCCCTCGCTCCTCCTCCAGTAGCTCCTCATCCCCTGCGGGCTCCTATGCCCGAGCCCTATCCGCTAGGATCGCCACCCGGATCGCAATCGACTGGAACTCCCGAGGCGCCCTCATACAATCCTGAACCACATCTGGATCCACATCCTGCCATCCCTCGTCGATTACCCCAACTAGTAACCGATCCAACAACACTCGTACGGACTCCAAAGTCCCCTCTGCGTCCCGAAGATGCACCTAGACTCGACTGGGCAGGGCTGGTAGCGCCACATGTCCCCTGCGCGCCACATGCCCTGGCGGTGGTCTAGGACCCACATCTGTAGATCACACATCAGTCAGTCACAGTCTATATCATAACACACATCATACATAAATCTTGACATTCATAACATGCAAGTAAATCAATACGTACCGTCTGGTCCCCATGCCTGTCCTGGTGCCCGTGGTGCCTCTAGGTCCCCGGTGTAGTCCATATCCCTATATGGGTAGTCATCCAGTGGTAGTGGCATCTATAGCCACTGCAGGTATAACTCCTGGGTAAAGTACCTACCCACCTCGTCGTCACCACGGCGGCACATCATCTCTCCCCACCGCACCATCCACGGCTCCCTCAAACCTCCTGCCCTGATCGGTACCTGCGGCCGCAGGGTGGGTACCCTCTCCATGAAGAATGCACATAGGAAGGAACCATAGCAAAAACCCTTGCCAGATTCCTTCGCCGCTGTCAGCTTCCACTGAACACAGGTGAGGAACATCTGGCCCCACGCAAAGTATACCCCGTCTAGTACATGCTCCATGAGCTGCATCTGGCCCCCAGACACCTTCTCCAGTGACTGGGACACCAACATACGAACCACGCATGCTGCAATAGCCTACACTGCAGGCTGTTGTAGGTCTATCACCCAGAGTGCATTCCTATGCACCCTAGCCTCTAGAGCACAGTACCGCTCCAGCATGTCCTCCATATCCACATCTGTGGATACTCGTGGTTGCGTATCAGCCACCCTACCCAGACAGGGCAACCCCGTCAAGAAATATACATCTGTCAGGGTGAGATCCACCCTCTCACCCTGCACCCTAAATGCCTAAATGTCTGGCTCCCAGAAACTCACTAGCCTGTTCAGTAGCAACCCTGCTGAACGCATCATAGGTACCTGCGCGAACTTCAGCAATCCACACAATCCCAACACCGCCCGCACATGACGATCATCCCGGATGAAAGCCACTATCTCATCTAGGATCTCCCGCTCTCTCCATAGTACGAGCGACATCCTGTCAAACATGCAAGGAAAACTCATCAGACTCATGTCAAAGAAATAAACCTTGCCCCCCCCAGGGAAGTCTTAACAGCTCACTCCAAAACGCGGCTTTAGGCCCCCTTGCCGCGGTTTCCAACTGCGGCTGTTTGGCCCACAGTCGCAGTCCAAAATCGCAACTGTTCGTCCCAAACACGCGGTACCAAACCACGTGTTCAGCCTCGGAACACGCGGTCCCAGACCGTGTGTTCCGCATCGAACCCCGCAGTCTCCACGTGCGTCATCCACCATGGAACCCGTGATCTCCGACCGTGGCTCCCTCCTGAAAACCCGCGGTCCACCCCACGTGGACCATACAAATACCCACTGGGACCCACTACCCACCCCCCGAACCCAAAAAACATGCAGGTATGAGTTTGACGGAATACCTGTATCTCCCGGATCTGAAATCGGTCGGTCGGATCATCCAGAAATGCCACCTCACCTCTGGTCCACTCTGATCACTAGTCAAAGTCAAATAGTACAAATGACACTTGTCATATTGGACCCACTCACTATTTATAGTCCGTTGACGTTTTCTTGTTTTGGCCATTCTGAACCCATACAGAGTCCGTTTTTTGAACTGTTTACACCACTGGAATCAGCACGACGCGACCGTCATGATGGTCAACTCGTTGCGTTATTTTTTCCACATCATTTTTTGCACATTTTTTAGATGCCACTAAGTCGCCTCGGTTTGTGCACCACTTGGGATGCTCTCTGTTTTTCACATATTTTATATCATCGGATTCTTTTTTCTGAGCTGGTGATGATGCTTGAGATCATTTCTCGCTCTCACCCCCAGATGTTTCGGGTATTTTTTCCAAAACGCCCACCGTCACCTCGGTTTGCATGCCACATTGCCCGTTATCCATTTTTGACACTCTTTATATCGCCGAATTCATTTTTCCGGGCTCGTGATGATGCTTGAGATCATTTCTCACTCTCACTTGGTACAGTTTTGACATTGTGTCCCGACACCTTGCTGCCTCGGTTTGCGCGCCACATTGGCCGCCATCGGATTGTTCCACATTTTTACATGAGTCATTCGCTCCTGTCATACTGCAACTATTTCGTTATTTTGCCATCATTCATTACCCTGCAAGGAGGCCCACTAGTGTTCCCCCCATCCTCATTCTTGGTCATCATAAATGTTCCTTGATTGAGCACTTCCTCCTTGCCTAGCCATTCCTTTTGTTCGGTATAATTTTATCCCTTTTTTGGGTCGTACAAGTCCTTTACGAAAAAGGCACTTAGGGAGTTTCTGTTAAGCTCTTTTCTAACTCCTAAAACAATGAAAAGATCACCGAGCAATCTTGCTTCTTTTCAAGCTCGTTAAAGTACCTGAAAGGGCATCTATCTAGTATAAGTTTACCCCTTTTCCGGACCTGGTAGACTAATTAAGAAAAATGAATACTCTAGTCACACCGGCTAGAAGAGTTTTTCATTGCATCCTTTTATGCTTCTTTGGGCCTTGGAGACTAACACACGAAAAAGCAACCCCCTAGAGTCTTCGTATTGCTTTCAGACTCTCTAAAATTGAAAGAAACCACGAGCATGAACTGTCCTGTGCTCGTAAAATCCACACGACAATACCATTCCATCATTTCAGAGTCTTCTTATCGCTTTCAGACTCCTTAAAATTGAAATCAATCATGAGCATGCACTCTCCTGGGATCGTATAAATCCACACGATAGTACCATTTTACACTCACTTCTTCTAGTTCCTTAACCCATGAAGAAGTCCCCCTGTGCCTCCTGGCACTATGATCGATCATCTTGGAAGCACCCCCAATCAGGTCGCCTTTGTTCAGAGTAGTCTGCAGTCTCCTGCCATTTTACACCAACTTGAGTCTCCCTCATCCCAGTCAATATCCTTGATCCATTACAGCTATGATCCCTTTCCCCTTAGTCAGTTTCATATGCTGCCCGATCATCCCCGCCATCATACTCTGAACAAAGGAAGTTTGAGTCCACCCACTCTACTTGCCTAGTTATCCCCCACAATTTGTCAGTCCTAACATCAGTACTCTCACACTTCGGTTCTCAACCTTGCGCTCCTGTCAAGGAAACATCATTGCCTTGATAGTTGTAGGTCTCCCTCTATCAACGACAGCCCCTCTATTCTAGAGGATAGACCCAGAGGTCCCTGCGCCTTGGACCCATCACCATCTGTGGTGAGTGCCTACGGATCATTTTTAGAGGAGTCATCATTGCCTCTCCGAATGGTTGTTTCTCACATGCTCGACTTCAACACCTTGATCGCATCGTTGAGAATCGTGTAGGGTTTATATCCCTTCAGTTATTGGTCAAAGACCCCAGATTTCCCCCGACTCTAGCACATTGGTGAGTCACTTCTGAACGCCTAGTTATATGTTCCCGTGGATGTCCGGGTTGCGTTGGCGATTGTATTCGGAAGCCATCCAGTTATATGCTTCCTTGAGTGCCCAGTTCATTCCCAGTTTCGTCCCAGTTCAGTGTACCATTGAGAGTATGACCCCTTGTCACTCTGATCCAGCAGCTCATCAGTTCCTTTGGTACCACACTCAGTAGCACTGTTGTCATTCCAGTGTATCAGTACTTCAGCTCAGACATGGTTAGCCCAGCAGTATGTCCCATATTCGGTGTCCCCTCTGGACTCTTATGATGTACACAGTGGTTCCCTATGTATATTTCAGGTCCCCATTTTTGGGCCTCCCAGTTATTTTCTACGAGCATGGGTATGCCCGCCTCGTCCATATATTGAGATTCTTCCTCATTCAGTATTTGAGGTCATGTATATGTTAGGTCCCCCTCTTTTGGACCACATTGTTATTATTGTTTTATATCTTGATACGAGCATGGGAATACCCGCCTCATCCATATGATCAGATTATTCCTCATCCATTATTGAGGCTATGTACTATTAGTTTTTGCAATTGTTCGGGATCATTGTAATGGGCTCGAGTTTGTTTCTTCTCTTCATCACACCCCAGAAAAACCATTTAAAGACTTATGATGTCTATGGTCCATACGATGAGCTCCTGCCCTCACACATCAAGGGGCAATCTGTTAACACCCAAAAAGTGATCACTACCTCATCTACCCCATTACATGACTCATTTGTCCATTTTTCTACCATATTTCCCTTAAAAACCCTGAAAATCCCACTAAAAAGCCTCCAAAAGGCCACAAAACCATCAAAAAGCCTCAAAAAGGATAAAAAACCCCCTTTTCCCTCCATAAATATCCAAAATTCCTCAAAAATAGCAAAAACCCTCTAAATAGGGAATAAAAAATATAAAATAATGAGGAAAAAGGAGGAAAAACCCTATACAGCTGACCTAAACCATTTGGTTCCCAAAACCATGGGCCAGCACTCCACCACCAAAAAACTATAAATAAGTGATGGAGACCCCTCATTTCATATCCACAATCAAGTATATCCTTACTCTTCCAAAATCTCTCTTAAAACCCTAGCTCACCCTTGAGCTACTTTCACCATTAAGAGCCCCTTTTGGCCCATTTCCACCATTGGAGAAAGAGAAGGAGCAAAGTTGGAGTTTGGAGCAACCCTCTTGGATCATTGCAAGAACTTCACCAACCTTCACATTGGAGGTAAAGCTTTAATACAAAAAACCATTTACATTATTTCTTTTCTTTTTATGTTTCATGCACATGCTTAGTATAATTTCCATTTTAATGCATTGTCTTTTAATTACTATTTATTGAACTGCTATTAAGGAGTCCCTTCTCCTTAGTAGGTGCTCATTTGCACAAGCTAGGGGTAAAACCCTAGCTACACAATCATTCACCATTTCTAAAAAGATTCCAATCACTGCTCTCTGAAATGTAGCTGGTGCATTGCACAACCCAAAAGGAAGTACTCGGTATGCAAAAGTTCCCCATGGGCAGGTGAAAGTGGTTTTGTCCTGGTCTTCTAGAGCAATCTGGATCTGGTTATAGCGACTAAAGCCATCCAAAAAGGAGAAATACTTTTTCCCAGACAAGGTATCAAGGACCTGATCAATGAAAGGTAAGGGGAAATTGTCCTTCTGCATTGCTTTATTCAATTCTCTATAATCCATGTAGACCCTCCATTTCCCATTCTTCTTTGGCACAATCACAAGTGGAGAAACCCACTCACTGTCTGAAATCGGGTATGTGAATCCTGCTTCCAAAAGTTTTTGGATTTCTTCTTTCACTATGTCCCTTAGGTTCGGGTTCATCCTTTGTTGTGGTTGACATACAGGCCTAGAGTCGCTCTTAATATAAATGTGATGAGTGCACAGATGAGAAGGAATTCATTTCATGTCTGGGTACTCCCAAGCGAAAGCTCCCCTATGTTATTTCAGCAGAGTGACTAGCTATTCCATCTCGCGAGGTGCCAAATTAGGATTGATATTCAATGTTTTACCTGGCCCAATTTCTACTGGAATACTCTTCGAATTCTTGAGTACTAGAATTATACTGGCATCACCAATTAGAGTTTCTTTTGTAAGATTTTCTTGTTCTGTTGCAGCTAGAGTATTGTCCAAGATCTAATAGACATTTTTATTAACTGATGTGGGCTCACTGATGAAACTATTAATGGCATCATCCTCTGTTTCATATTTAAACGTTAAGGCTCTCCCTATGGTTAATAATGGCTACACACCTTCTTCCTCCTCCAAATCTACCCATAATGGAGTTTCCGCTTCTGTGCTTGGTCGAGCTGGAGGGTACAGGGTTAGGCTTTTTATCTCAGTTCCATCTGAAATGGTCATAGATCCTAACCGACATCTGATACAGGCATCTGCTGTGGCCAACCACGGTCTTCCCAAGATCAGTAGGTGTCCCCTCAACTGGGATTTCGGCTGTAACACCAAGAAATCAACAGGGTATTCCCATGAGTCGACTGAGATCATGAGGTCATCTAGGATCCCCTCAGGATTGATCGTTGATCTGTCAGCAAGTTCCAAAAGAGTATGGGTCGACCGAAGGTTAGTGAGTCCCAATTTCTTCACAGTCTCTATGGTCATAACATTAATAGCTGCACCTAAATCTACCAAGACATTCAGAGTTTGTGTGCTCCCTATGTGAACTCTAACAGTCGGGTTCCCAGGGTCATTGTATTTTTCCACAGGGACCTTCCCCATTATTAATTCTGAAAGATTTCCCAATACGTGGATAGTGGGGGGGTCCCTGGGCCTTCTTCCTGGTTTCTGGACACACAAATATCTAACCGTCTTAGCATAAATGGGCACATCATGGAGGTCTTGTAACCGTGGAATTTTAACATACAAAATTTTCAATTCTCCCACGAGATCAAATCGAGGTTGTTCCACTATTTTCTGCAGGGCCAATCGTTCAGGGTATGGCGGTTCTCTCATCAACTGTGTAGGCTGTGATACTTCATGTGTTACTCTCTAAGTCTCAGCTACTGTCTCGGTTGGAGTATCATCATCCTCAATGATGGGGCTTGCTGAATTAACCATATTCTAATAGTGATGATTCACTCCAGTTTCAATCACTGGGGATGAAATATCCTCAGTGATAATAGGTTCCACCACCCTTCCTGATCATAATTGTATATCATTCCAGGGAATCTGGGTGATGGAATACGCAGGCATGTTGGCATTCTCAAATTGGTGGACTACTTTATTGTTTGGGTTCGAGTTAGGTTGTGCAAGTAGATGTGGTCGAAGTGGTGCATTCATAGGTGCGGCATTGTTTTGGAATGGGAGCTGCGGTTGCTGAAAATGTTGGTGCTGATACTGTTGAGGAGGGTACTATTGATACTGAGTCTGGTGATGGGGGAAGTTATTTCCTTGGTAAGAATTTCTCCAGTTGGAATTCCAAGGAGCTTGGTTTGACTGTTGTGACCATGGTGTCCATGAGTTAGGATTTTGCATTGGGTTCTGAGATGGATGCCATTGATTGTTGGAATAATGTGAAGGGAATTGTGTTATCATATTATGCAAATTCTTCATTCCATTCATATTATTCAGAAAAAATGTTGGGTCTGTATTCATACCTTGGTTTCGAGGCTGCCATGGTTTCTTCTATGCCATGAAGTATGCTAGCTCCACATCCGGAATGGATGCCTGCAGGAATGCTTTGATCTTAGGTAATGAGGGACATTCCTTAATATCATGCTCGAGTTCACATATCCTACATACCTCTGCTTTGTCCAATGGGCATTCCTTCAGTGTGTGCTTTTTCCTACATTTAGGACAGAATACACCAAGTGTAAGATCTTCTACCACTTGCTTCCTCTTTTCTCTCATGACATATAACTCTGAGGAAATGGAGCTCATCATTTCTGTTTTAAAAGTCTCCAGTAAGTTACCTATTTCTGCTTGAGTGGCCCCTCTATTAGCTGACTTCTGAGTCCTAGTGAAGACATCCTGGTCTCGGTCTTTTTCTCGTTTGTTGGTTCTAAAGGATCCCCTAGAGTACCTTCGACATAATTCAATAAACTTTTCGAAAGGTTCCTTTGAGATATCCCCTTTTCCCAGCAGATTTAACATATCAAGGCAGTCTTCTCTAATTCCTCTTAGTAAGATGATCTTGAGCACATCCTTGCCAATCTCAGCATGACCAGATCCTTGTAAATTGTACAACAATTTTTCCACAAAGTCTTCCAAACTTTCTTCATCCTTATGAACCATTTGAAACAACTCCTCTTTTCTATCCCTAGTTCTACAATATTCTTGGTACCTAGAAAGGAAGGTGTTTTTCATTTGATCCCAAGTAGTAATGGTCTCACGACCCAGACTCATGAAACAGCGTAGAGCATTTCCTTTCAACGCAGCTGGGAATAACTTCAGTTTCTGCGCACTAGAGGTGTAATCATAACTATGACAGAGGTTATCAAACTCAAAAAGAAACTCATCAGGATCCTCAGAGGACTTACCATGAAAATTCGGGAGAACTAATGGTGAGATATTTTTCATAAGAGCTACTCCAGGTGTCTGGAGGACAGGGAATTCTAATGTAGCCACAGTATTACTAGGCTGATTATTTTCTCCTTCTTCTTCCCGGTTATTTCCATGTTCATTCTCTCCCTCATGTTCTCTACCAGCCATGGTTCTAGTCCAAAATTCAACAGCTTCCTTTATGCGTTTTTCCTCTACTTTAGCTTCTTCTTCTCTTCTCCTCTCTTCTTCTTGCCTTCTCTCTTCCTCTGCTATTCGGTAAGTTTCCAACCATACTTCTTTAGTAACTCTGGTTCCTTTGATATGATAGATCTCCTCTCTATCTGGTGCACCTACAGTACTTTCCATATCTTCAGGAGGTTTACTTTCTGCAACAGGAGTTGAAGGTCCCATTGTATTCTCCACTATGAATGTGGAATGTTCAAGATTGGGAGGAACAGAATTTCCCCTGCCTGTAGAGTTCCGCGGTGGTCTAGTGGAAGAATCAGCTCTAGCAATTATCTCATTAATGTATGTGTGTCTTCCTTGACCTGCATTACGACCTCGACCTCTTCCACCTGCAATGTTAGTATTAAAAGGGGGTTCCCGATTTGTTTTTCTTGTATTCATGCATGCTGTAAATTATTGAACTAAAATAAAATCAAATGAAACCAACTACTTTGTGAAGAACCTGCAATAATTAATTAATGCAAATACATGAGATATCAGAAATAATAGACTCAGAATCACTTTTATATTGATCACGGGCCACTTCGAGGGGGCAACCTCCTTTGAGCAAGCTCAATACGATTAACTTCACGATGCCTTCAATGACCTCAACACACACTTATATACTAAGTCTATTCCCAATACTATGAGTCAAAACCATGGGACATATAATACTACGGGACGACTTACAAAGCATATGCATCCAATACTATGGGTCAATACTATGGACTAATATAAACTACGGATCAACAAATACTACAGGATGACTTACAAAGCATATGCATCCAACGACAATATCCTAACATAGCAAAGAGAAGGGTTGACATAGGTTCCTAACATCCCCTCTCCCTTAGAAAAAGCTTTGTCCTCAAAGCTTTGGTTGGAGAAAGTGCTGCAGAATCTGAAGGAGTGGTTCCCCGGTAGCATCCTCGAGTTGCATTATGGGCCACTTACGCATTTGGAGTGTCAAGGAGGATTGCTTGGAAGACTGTAGATGAAGAAGAACCCTGTCAGCTGCATGGAAAATGCACTAAGAATGGTGCTGATCGGCTTGTTGTTTCAGGCAAATTTTGGCCATGTGAAGATTGTCCTGTAGAATGAGAAGAATCTGATCGCAATTTCGAAGAACCGAGTCAATTTCGTGAACTGGGGAGCTGTATGGAAGAAGAAGTGGCGGTGGTTTTCCATAGAATGCTTCATTTGGTGTCCTTTGAGATGTGTTATTGTACCAATAGAGCACTGCTAGGAAATCCATAGAAATAGTTAGCCAAAGCTATGTAGGGATGGGCAAGGGTTTGAGTAATCCCGAAAGGAGTGTCGTTTCACCCTTGTGGACTTGGAAAGTATCATCGTCAGCCACCATCTGTTGAATTGTCATTTTTAGTCCCTGCCAAAAGAAGTTACATTGTTCCCGGTCATACATTTTGCAGAACCCAGAGTGCCCTGTTGATGAAGAAGCATGGAGTTCATAGAAGAGATAGCCCTGTTGAACATATTGCAACCAATTTGGAACAAGCAGAGAAAGACCTGTAAGAGAAACTAGGTCATCAATTGTGCGAGAAGGAGAATCTTCCACCATATTGTCCTTACCCTTATTGTAAGTGATCACATAGGGATAACCCATTTTAGGTGTGTGGGGGAGGAGACCCATTGGTCCAGCAAATTTTCCAGACTTTGGAGATCAGTCTTGATGTAGAAATAATTCCCTGATAGGTATGGCTGGCACTTCTGTACTGCATGCAAAATAGCCATCATTTCCTGCTGAGAGGTAGATGTGGCTAAATTCTTACCGGAAAGGTCTCTTGAAGGCAGCAAGCGCATTGGTTCAGCAAAGATACCTGCATAGCTATCCAAGCAAGTAGTGGAGACTATTGATGGGTGCATCTGAATGGAATTGAGCTGAGCGATGACACCATGTGAATTCTTCTTAAGGATGTTTTCCAGGTGATGTGAACTGATGATGCAGAGAGACCCTGGTTGTAAGCCCATAATTTTGTGTTGTGCCCCATTGACTTTAAACTGCATCCAAATTCCAGCAAAATCCCATAAGATGGGGCCAAGTGTGCGTAACCATTGAACGCCCAAAACCACATCACATCCACCTAAGGACACGGAAAACATTTCAGAGCATAGGTTGTAATCTTCCATAGAGATACGCACATTGTGACACTTCCCCTTGCCAGGTAAGGTGCCCCCATTGGAAACCATGACTTCAAAGTTGGAGCAAGGATGGACAAAACAATCAGCCTGTTTGGAAATCCGAGGGTCAATGAAGTTATGAGTGCTACCAGAATCAATGAGTATGGTAAGGGGGAGCTTCTTGAAGTATCCCTTGACCCACATTGTTTGTGGGGTGGTGACGCCAATTACAGCATGGAGAGAGATCTCGGGTGGGTCGTCCTGAGATGGGGTGTCAATAGGCGGGTGTTGAATGTCGACCTGATCATCTACTATATCTGTAGCTTCTTCACCAAGTTCTAAGGCAGGCGGAGAATCCACATCCAAGAGATAGAGCTTTTGTTGAACACATCTATGTCCCCGAGTGAATTTCTCATCACAATTATAGCAAAGCCCTTTTTCTTGGCGTGCCTGCATTTCTATTTCAGACAAATGCTTGATAGGAGTTGGTTGAGGAGAAGGCGTGATGGGAGGTCGTTGGGAACCCATATTTCTGAAGGGAACAAAGGTGGGTTTGGAGCATTGTTGAGCTACAATCTTGTCCTCGGCCAGCTTATCCAACCTTAGGAATTCCATCATTGTGTTGGGACAAAACATTTTGACCTATGAGCGGATTTCATCCTTGAGACCACTGATAAAACAACTCTTGTAGAATTCATGAGACAATCCTTATGTGTGATTGGCTAGTTTCTCAAATTCCGTCTGATACTCTCTCACTGTGCCAGTTTTGTGAAGTTTAGTGAGTGATCCTGTGAAGTCATCAAAAGCACTAGGACCAAAACGTGGCAAAAGGAGTTGGCAAAAATTTGTCCAGTTTGGCTCGGGATGAGCTTTGATGTACCAACGGTACCATTGAAGGGCTTCCTGTTCCAAATGAAAGGATGCAAGTAGAACTTTCTGAACATCAAAAGTATTATGCAGACTGAAATATTGTTCTGCTCGGTATATCCATCCAGTCGGATTTGTACCATTGAAGCGAGGAAAATCAAGCTTCGGCCCACGAAAATTGCTGGAAGAAGAGAACCCGGTGGTTGCAAAAGATTCTGGCTGTCTGGTATTGTTCATGGCTGAATGATGAAGATGGAGGCTAAGAAAGTTTTCATCCAGATCTTGGAGTTTGGTTTGGATGGCTGCAAGTGCTTCCTCCATGGTGTGTGCTCCTACACGGGTGACAAGCATAACTAATTTTTTTTAGGTGGAATGGGTAGAAAAACACAAACAGAAGCTGATTTAGTAAAGGGAAATTTTGATTGGGGAGACAATTGGATGGGTAATTGGGGTTTGACTAGATTTTGGACACTGTCAAAAGGACAAGAAGGCAAAAAGGGGGATTTTAGAAGTAGGGTGATAGAATGAGAAAATTTTGCAAAGAGGGACAAAGAAGCAGAATGCATAAAGGAACTCTGTGGTAAAATTTGAAGGTGATTGGGTGAAATCTAAGGAAGTTATGGCAAACCCTAAAAATAGACAAATGTGGGATTTCGGGCTTTGGGAAGGGGAATTGGGGATAGGGTCCTCAGGAATGAAAGATGCAAAATGGGATGACAGGGGTTCCCCGAACATTTCAAGGGAAACATAGTGAAAACAAGGGAGATATGGAGAAAAAACTGAATTTTATACCTTTTTTTTTCCAGAAATGGATCGACAACAACGACGCGAAAGGGATCCGCAACAGATGGATCTGTAATGGAGCAGAAGGGATCGAAAACGACTGAATCTGAAATGATGACTAGATCTGGAACGACTTTCAGAATAAATCTGAAACGGGTGGAACTGGAGCGGAGGTGATCGGAAACAGTTCAACTGAAAATAGATATGGACCCCAGGTATGTATGGCTTCCTAACAGTTCAAGTGTTTCACTCGGACACCAATGTTGTCTGACGTCTTTCATATTGGGGCAGTACCCCTCACTCCACGACTCAGGTAAAACTGATAACCGCTTTGCCACAAACGACAGCTCTTGGTTTACCTCACGGGTGGGAACTAGTCAATTCGGTAGGGGTCATTGCCCTTTTCGCTGGCAGGTCCTCTCAATGGGCCAGCTACTTTTATATTAATCACGGGCCACTTCGAGGGGGAAACCTCCTTTGAGCAAGCTCAATACAATTAACTTCACGATGCCTTCAATGACCTCAACACACACTTATATACTAAGTCTATGCCCAATACTTTGAGTCAAAACCATGGGACATATAATACTACGGGACGACTTACAAAGCATATGCGTCCAATACTATGGACTAATATAAACTACGGATCAACAAATACTACGGGACGACTTAGAAAGCTTATGCGTCCCACAATAATATACTAACATAGTAAAGAGAAGGGTTGACATAGGTTCCTAACATACTTACTCTGTCTATCTATTACCATCCCCGGCAACGGCGCCAAAATGTTGGTCACCCTATATGTCAATTAATTAAAGCTAACAAACAGGATGGTCAATATAAATTGTCAAACCCAGGGAGGTCTTTTATTTCAATGGCAATAAGCATAATCTGTGCATAAACATGTCAAGCAGTTGATGAACTAATGAAGATAATAATCCTACCAGTCTATTAAGACAAACTCATCCAATAGAAGAACTAATCTAATTCACACACCTAGGAATTCAATTACAGCTACCTTCCTGCAGAGATCAACCTAGCAGTTATAACTTTAAGAATAGAAATAAACTAGCTTACTTTTGTAAGAAGTTAAATCCTATAATTATCAAAATACAATATTCAATCTTTACCAAAATGATCCATCTAGTAGCTACTGTTACTCAATCACACTCTGCCTATTCTAATAAACCAATTGAAGATACAACAACAACCAGAATCTAAACATAAGCTTGAACTCTAACTGATAATTATTGGGAATCCTAGAAAGCATAAACAACTGGAAGATATTGGAATTGAGCTTGGTTGTTACAGCTGATTCGAGCACACATGCATTAAACTGAATTAACCTACACAGTCGACTGTCACACCACTCTTTTACAGCTATTCAAGATGCAATCATACTACCAGAAGGAAAGCTAACCTATGTTGTAGCTAACAATAACATCTACATTAATTCCACACCACACACAGAAAGAAAGCTAAATTAACGTACATACTTAAACCAGTTATCTCTGTGAGAAGGAGGGCCCTAGCCTTCTAACAGAGACACCGAGAATCACAACAAATTAAGACACAGAAATGAAGAACTCCGCTCTCAAATTAATGATGGAAATCGACAGTCTCAGTGCTCTGTTACAGCTTATACAAAATGGTAATTGTCCAACCCCAGGCTACGAGAACCTTCGCATATTTATACATTGAAAGTACAGATCACGATCCACTAAACTCGTGCAGCAATGAAGATCTATGATCTTCATGCTGCGGAGTTACAACTAACTGTTACAGCCGTATTAAATGAGGTTGTTACTCATGAAGGAGCTGTTACTCTAGTAATCAATGGATCAGCAGATTTGGCAAGCTGGAATGCGATCTGTCTGTTGAAGCTCGGTTTTGTTTCAATGGACGCCTGTTACTGATTCTTGTGGATGAATGCGCTACCCCTTGGAGTTATGAAGAGCTGGGGATTTGAATATTAATAGTTGGCGCCACTTGGCTGATGCACCTGTGCTTTAGACCTTGACTAAATGAAATCACACAGATCAACATAAACTAAGGACTAGGATCTCGAACCTTAACAATCTTAGGCATAAAATAAATAAAGCAATAACGAATTATACATGTCAATATCATTGGTTGATCTAGAGAAAGGGATGGACATAGCTTATGAAAATAGGATGTAATCAAGGCAAAATGATGTAAAAAGGATGGCCAAAATGGGGCATTTCCTAGACCCAACATGCTTGATTCTGGTGCTTCAAATAATTTGATGCTTAAAGTTGTAGTAGAAAGTTCGGGTTTAGAGATAACTAGACCATATAAAGATTTATTTTCTTTTGATTCAAAGAAAATAAAATGCTTGGGGTTAAATTAAAAATTTGGTGGTGAATCTTACTAAATTGCCAATCAAATGAGTTGTTATGGATGTGGTTGTTGCTGATATTCCACCGAAGTTTGGCATGTTGTTATCCAGATCATGGGCATCAAAGCTTAAAGGAACCTTGCAGATGGATATGTCATTTTCTACTATTCCAATTCTCGGGGAGCATAGGACATTATATTATGAAAAGAGACTTAATTATGTGGTAAGTGACAGAGATGAACCTGGAACTCATTCTATATATGTAGTAGATACAGATTTGGGATCTTCAATTTTTTACAATGATGATCAATTTGAAGAGAAAATAGATTTGGTTAAACCAAAGGAAGATAATTTGCCAAGCAAAGAAGAAACGTTGTTGAAAAAAATATGATACATTAGGGGAATTTTGAGGTAAAAAATGGGCCTCAAAACAAAAAATGTACTATCAAAATCAACTTTAAAATAACCAATCACATTATAGAGGATGACATCATCTATAATAGTTGAGGTGGCATTGGTTGAGTTAAAGGTGTTTATTTGTCAAATTCTAAATGGGGGATAAAGACTCATAGTTAATCATATCAATGTTGTAAGTACTCATAATGAAAATAATACTTATAAATTACTTTTGAATATAATATAAATGTACTAAAATACTTTTAAATTACTTAAAAAGAAAAGTACTCTCTATATTTCAATATAAAATAAATTACAAATACCAAAAACATAAATACTTTATTCAAAATCAAATCTGTAATTACTTTTCAATGTACATAATATATACTTTTAAATAATAAATTATAAATATAAAAAACATTGAAATCTCTTCAAAATCAAAATCATCTAAATACTTTTCAATACAAAATATATAATTTATACTTTATAATATATATATATTAAATAGTATATGTTGGCTGCTTTCTTGGGCAGACCCGGGTTTTAATGAAGCGCAGCAACAAACCCCTTGGCGCACTGGCCCTCTTGGCAACGAGCTGCGCAGCAGCTCGAGGTCTCACCCGAAGTGGCTATGGGGGGCTAAGGAATCAGGTTTCCTTAACCTTGGTGACGCAGAGATTTTCCTTCCTCTTCTGGTTCCTCAGATATCGGCGGTTCGACTTTCCCGCAGGCCCCTTGGCGCAACTGCGCGGATTCCTTCTTCTCTGGCACAGAAGGCACTATTCCTTGCGTTGAAGCGTTAAGTACTTCCTCACCCTGCGCAACTAGCGCAGTATCGCAGTCCTCGATCGCTGCAGCGACAGCGCTCCACCGCTTCTTTAGTCCTTAACACTTATGGTTATCAATGGACCTTTCCAAACTCAATCAAGCAGTCACAAAGATAATACAAGAGTTTTGCATACACATGTAATGAACTTGAACAGTTACTCACTCACGCAAACATTATAACAAGTGGAAATATGTGAAGCTCCTCTCCTCGAGGAAAACCACGTCCTCGGGAGTGTTATATTAACCAGAAAACCATAGAGTTATACAATATGCTGCGCACACAGCTGCAGCCTTAGATCTTTATAGGAAACTCCACGCACACAGCTGGGAGCCCTTCTCTCAATCTGGTCTCTTCTCTACAGAGATTACAAAGGCGCAGACGTCACGCAGACTGTCTGGCAACTCAGGGATTAGCTCCTCGGCTATCCGATTCTACTCTAGTTCTACACACTCGGTAGAACACTTAACAAAGTATAATCAACACATGATCTATCCTCGAGACTGACTATCTAACATTCTAAACATCAATCTATCCCAAGAGTATCTAACTCTTGCTCTCTAACTCTAACTCGCTCGCTAGCTAGCTCTAACTAACATCTATCCATTACAATTATTCATATATATAGGTGGCCATGGCAGTCGCACCTTTACAAAACTGTGGGCCTTTCCCAACAGTGATTCCCAAAAACCCTAACCACGCACATGGCTAGGTGTACTGTAGGCGCCGCTTGCAGTCACGTCGCCGCTTCCTGCAGGCTCCTTGACTTTCGGCGCAGATTGTGGGTATGGGCACTTGTCCTTCGCCTTCAATGCTCTGGTCCATTGCTCCTCCTTGATCCGAGCAACCATAACTTCTGTACGTATCCTTTTAAATGAGGGTAGCTTAGCCCTCTACTCCATCGCCTTATTTATTATGGTAGCTGAGCTTTCTATTCAGCCTTCATTCTCTTCTGTCGTGCGCGCGAGCTCCGCGATTTCCGGTCCATGATCTTCGCTGAGCTTGTCTATATGGCACCGTACTGCGCACCGTCTCCTTCTTGCCCAAAACTTAGTGCTTGTCCCAAAATTAGCACTTTCCTTCCATACTTGTGCTTTTTGTTTCCCAAAATTCACAGCTTTACCGTAGCTACGACCTTGGCTCCAACAGGCCCCTAACACTCACTTGTGGCTCGCCCTCGAGCCACTCGCACTAGCGTGTGGTCGCTTGATTTGCGCATCTGCTTTTGCTTGTGTCTCCGCGAATGTTTTCTTCCACTTCGCAATAGCGGAGTCCAATTCATCGACACACTCTACAGCTGTCTGCACCGTTTCTGCGGTTGCTTCGTCTTTAGTGATGGTATCAATGATCTCCTGAGATTCAGCAATCTCTTTGATTTTTGTCTCAATCTGGGCAACGATTTCAGCATACTCATCCATGAATGGCTGAATGCTGTTGGTGAGCTTCTCATCTTCAGTTCTGAGCTTGTGCAGTTGCTGCTGCATTTTGCGCACTTCGCCCATTTTCTTCATTTTGGGTAAGCCTGTTAAGGCCTTAGCTTCTTCATTCAGAACAGTGAGAGATTGTTCTGCAGCTTGCACCTGTTTTGACAGTCCAACTTTAAAAGGGAGCTTCATAAGCTCCGTCCAAGCTTCCATAGCTTGGCTCATCAGGTTCTCAGCTTCCTGTACTCGATCTTTCATCTGCGTGGAAGCTCTGCTCAGTGCTTCAAATTGTACCTGCGCATCATCCGTAAGATGCGCAGCAACGCGAGCTTCTAGCTCAGCGATCTGGGTTCTATGGCCTTCAGCCATAGCAACTATTTCTTGCTCCAGGGTTTTCGCCCTTTCTCCAATAATTTGAACTTTTGCAACCAGAGGGAGGTCTGGTTGAATCTCACAAGTCAGCAATTCCTGGGCAATCTCATCCACTGCGTTTCTGATACCGATGTCTTGCGCCTCATAAAGTGCAAGCTTCTCAGAGGTATTCTGATGGATTGCTTTAAACTCTAACTCATGCGATTGTAGTCGTTGATTTTCCTGAAATGTAGAGAGCTCTCTAGCTCTCAACTCAAGAGAAACTTTCTCATGCACTAGCTGTAGAGTCTCTATAGGAATTAAAGACAAATTTATTTCTACAGGCCCAACTGAGCTTACCTGTAGTGCAGCTAGCGGATCTGGAAGTGTCATGCTGGTAGGCGGAATATGCACGACAGTATGCCTTTCTATGAGTTCTTCAACTCGCTCGGCATTTGGAATTTCTTGTGGCACCTGCGAAGTAGATGCTGGCGCATGGGTCTGCGCAACTCTTCCTGCGAGACCTTTTAGTTCTACGAACTGCAAATCTAAAGCACTTCTAATGTGAGCATGCGCATTGCGCAGCTCACGAAATTGCTCGTGTAGGTACTGGTCGAGCCCCGAGGGAATAGCCTCAGCGGGATGCGACACTTTTTGCTTCTTGGTGGCCGGTTCTGTGGAGCCTTCATCACTTCTTTGCTCACGGGATTCCTTGCCCTTATCCTTCTCTTTCGTAGCGGTGGTTGGCAGCGCGGATGCGAGATCGGCAGCCTCCCTCCACTCATCCGACCAAGACTTGATGGTTTCTTCAACATCCTCGGCAGTCATCCTGTAAAGGCCTAGCGCCCATTCGTCTGGAATTCCGCAAGGGCGGAGGTAAAGTTGATGTATGTCGGCAGTAAAAGCCAACTTTCCTTCATATAATCTGGCTGTCTCCTCGCTCAGCCTTGGCATTTCTTGAATGGTATCTCGGAGGAGATAGTAGTACTCACAAAAGACAGCGCGATTCATCTTGCGCTTCGCGGGATTAGGGGAATCCCAGAGGTTGATGTAGCGCATGCCGGCAACCTCTCCTGCGCGGCGCGGAAGGAACTGAGTATTCGGGGGCTCCTTCCACCCAACGAGAGCGCATAAAATTAGAAGCCATGAAAAATGGAATGCTTGGGCTGCATTGTCCTGCACATTCAGGCAATCAGCCAAGAAAGAATTCAGCAGGAAGAGAGACCAGTTGTACTGCTCTCCCTCCGCAGCTGCGATGGCGAGCTCTACGACAGCTCCAGTAACTTCCTTCGGTCGGCACTTTGTGAGAAGTCTTCCTGCAAGCAGACTTCCTGTAAATCGAAGTGCCTCATCTTCTACTGTGGTGAGGTCATAAGCCCGACCTCCTCTTGTCAAGTTATACTTCTGCACCAGCTGTGCAGCCAATTTTCTGTCTGTGTCCTTTCCCACAAAATGAATATTGGGATCCTTACCAGCCTTAGATAGACCAGTAATGCGGTGAATTAAATCAACATTTAGATCAATTGGTCTCCCGAGCCAAAGGTAACCTCCATGAACGCAGGATAGCAGTGTTTTAACGACTGCGTTCACTTAATTGCTACGCCCAAAGTGCGGTAGCTTCAACAAATTCAGGAGTCCAGGGTGCTCAAGATTTGCTGCAAATCCCTTCGGGATAAACTCGTCAACCTGTCTGGTGGGATTATGCACAACATTCAGATATCGATCTAACTGGAACTGAGGGTATGTCTTATAGTCTCTGAGGTTGAAATCAGAGAACTTGACCAGTGGAATGTGTCCCAACAGTTGCCCTTCTACCCGCACACTAGCCGGTAGTGGCGGTAGTGGAATGGGATACTTTGCATTCTTCGGGATCTGTACTTCTGGCGCATCATCTGGACGCGGCGGAATATAGTTCGCCATGGTCGCCAACGGCTCTGGAACAGGTTCTTCTGGTTGTGATGGCGACGCTCTTGTAGCCGGAGACTGTCTGGGATCCTGATAACCAGGATGTACATAAGTCGAAGCCGTGACTGGAGTAGTCATGCCGAAATCTAAACCTTGGCGCAGGAATTGACGAACAACTTCTTCAGTTGACAGGTTCTCCGTCGTGAATTGATGTAGGGAACAAAAAACTTTGGACAGCAAATGGCGGACCTTCGTAGGATATGGACGCTGAAAACAAGGGAAAATACTCTGCACAACTCGGCTCTGAAAACAATAACTTGGATTCGTAAACAAGATAGCAACTCGAGGAAAGTAACCCAAAAATTATACAAGTGTAAGGTATTTATAGCCAGAGGTGAGTAAATGCGACCAGGTGGGGTTATGTAGCTATAGGCGGCTATAGATGAGTTGACAACACGCTATCCTCCTCGCCGTAGGGGTGCATTTAGTGTGATTGACGGGCTCTGACAGCCTTCCGGGATAAGCTAATGCTTTCGGCGCCTGAGTTAAATGCAAATCTTTCGAAGATCAAGCCGAATCCGTCAGAACGGCTAGACTTAAATAGCGGACTTATCCTTCATTTATTCAGACGCGACTACATAACTGCTGTAATTCAAAATTTCCGGCGGGTCATTTCAACTTAGGGAACTGTGCCTCTAGGGGTCCACAACAAAACTTTTTCAAGCGGCAAATTATCAAAGGGAACTCCGCAAGAGTGATAGTTCAACGGTCCGGGGAGAAGCTTCACAAGAGCGCAACTATGTTCGCTCCAACCAAACTTTAGACATGCGCGGATGTTTCTAGGAACTGCGCAGGAAGCCGGAGACTGAGTGTCTCGCAACTTCCGTGTAGACTGAATGCGGTGCCTCTTTCAACTACACTGGGCATCTGCATCTTTTTAGCAATATATTAGGTCGACAGAGCGGGGTGGCCGTCGCGATAGAGCTTGAGCCGACTCCCGTTGATCATTGTATGTAGTAATTCTCCATCGAGCTTTGCAAGCTGAACTGCGCCTCCATCTGTTATTTTTATCACCTGAAAAGGGTCTAACCAATGTACACGAAACTTGCCTGGGAACTTGGTAAATTTACTGTCATAGAGGAGTACCAAGTCTCATTCCTGAAAGACTTTATTCTTAATATGCCTGTCATGCCAAGCTTTCTGTCTTGCCTTCTGTACCTGTTGATGGAATCCGGCTAAGAGTCTGTCTTCTTCCAAGGCAAGCAGTTGCGAAAGTCTTTCATTCATAGTATCAGGATCTGCCATTTCTGTAATTTGCGCAATTCTAAGACTGGGAATAATGTATTCCATGGGCATAACTGCTTCTTGTCCATACACCAAACTGAAAGGTGTGTGACCTGTTAGTTTCTTGCAAGTGGTTCTGTAATCCCATAATACAGCTGTGACTCTAAGGTCCCAATCATCTTTTTGTTGATTACAGATCTTCGTCAGGGCATTCTCAAGGATCTTATTGAATGCTTCCACCGTACCATTAGCTTGAGGATGGTAGGGTGTACTCTTATGGTGATTAATTTGAAATTCTTCAGTAAGGGCTTCTATAGTCTCATTGAGGAAATGTGTACCCTGATCACTCATGAGGATCACTGGACATCCAAATCTAGTGATAATATTCTCGAAAATGAACTGCGCGGCCGTAGCAGCGTCGCAGTTCTTAACTGGCTTCACCTCAGCCCATCTGGTGAGGTATTCAGTAGCTGTAATGATGTATCTTGCGCCAGTTCTTTTTCCTGGTGGGTTAATAGGTCCTACAAAGTCAATGGCCCATTTATCAAAAGCGCGCAGTGTAATCTGGGGTCTTAGCGGCATTTCATCTCTCCTTGAGGGTTTTCCTGTTCGCTGGCACACATCGCAACATTTACAGAATTCCTTAGTATCCTTGTGCAATGTCGGCCACCAAAGACCTGCGGCTAATATCTTTTGCGCGGTCGGCTTTCCTGCGAAATGGCCTCCTGCGGTACCTGAATGCGCTTCTGCGATGATAGAGTTCTTTTCATGTGGTAAGATACATCTGCGCAAAAATTCGTCAGGGCCCAACTTATAAAGCTGGCCTGCTATCAAAGTGAAGTCTGCGGCTCTGACAACAAGTTGCTTCTTCTGCTGGATTGTAAACTCAGCCGGCGCTTGCCCGGTAGTGAGAAACTCAAGAATATCAGAATAATATTCGTCTGTTGCTTGAATAGAAAACAACTGTGCGTCAGGCAGATTGTCCTCCAGACTTGTAGGTTCCTCTCCTGACTCTATCCTGGATAAATGGTCAGGCCCTGCATTCAATCTGCCTGGCTTTACAATGACCTCGAAATCATATTCTTGAAAGAGCAGTAGCCATTTGCAAATTCTTCCTCCTAACACTGGTTTATTGACCAAATATTTCAAAGCAGAATGGTTAGTATACATTTTAAAATGAGCGCCTAACAGGTAGTGTCTGAATTTCTGTAAGGCATACACCATAGCTAATCCTTCCCTTTCGGTAGTGGTGTAGTTCTTCTCAGCTGTAGATAGCTTTCTGCTGGAGTAAGCAATCGGGTGGTCAATACTTCCTTCTCCAGACTGTGTAAGCACAACCCCCAATGCTATGGAAGAAGCATCAACATGAACATGAAAAGGTTTTCTCCAGTCCGGGAAAACTAGAATAGGCACTGTGATCATCTTTTCTTTAAGTGTGTCCAAACTCTGTTGGCATTCCTCTGTCCATTGGAACTTCGAATCCTTTTTGAGAAATCTTTCCATAGGCGCTGTGATCTTTGCATAACCCTTGATGAATTTTCTGTAGTATCCTGTATGTCCCAATGTAGTGCGCAATTGTTTAACTGAGTTGGGCGCAGGTAAATTAGCAATGATGGCAACCTTCGCAGGATCCATCAGGAGTCCTTGTCTGCATACAATATGTCCCAACAAAATACCAAAGGGCGCACAGAAGATACATTTTTTCAAGTTAAGGGAAATCTGATGTTGTCTACATTTTTCTAACATCATGCGCAGATTTGCAATATGGTTCTTTAATAGGCCAAATACAGTCCAGTCATCAAAATAGACTTCTAGAAACTTGTGAATAAATTCTTTAAAAACAGCAACAACAACTCGAGAGAAGATAGCAGGTGCGTTTTTAAGACCAAAGGGCATTACCGTATACTGGAATGAGCCCCATTCAGTTGCAAAAGTAGTCTTGTGGCGGTCGTCCGGATGAATTCTGATCTGATGATATCCCAAAAAACCATCAGTGAAAGAGTAAGCCTCTTGTCCTCCAACATTATCAAGTACTTCATCTGTGAAAGGAGTGGGAAATGGGTCGTGCGCTGATGCATCATTGAGTTTGCGCAAGTCGAAACAGATTCTTATTTCGCCTTTCGTTTTCTTTTCTTGGACCACCATAGGACTAATCCAATCGCTTTCCTCTACTGGCTCAATAATACCTGCTGCAAGCATCTTATCAATTTCTTCTTTGACTTTTTCTTTATAGCGCGGGTTCAACCTGTATGGGCGCTGCTTTACTGGCTTGGCATCTGGTTTCAGAGGTATGCGCATCACTCCTAAGTCTCCTAGGATGCCTTTCATTTCTGTGAACTTGGTAGGAAAGATATCCTGGTAGTCACGTAATAATTCTGAAACGTGTCCAACAGTTTCATCCTCCCAATAATCTCCTATAGAAGCAAACTTTGGTTCAGCTTCTGTACCAATGTTAATCTTCTTGAGCGTGATGTGTTCTGTGATGGCAGGAATATCAAGCTCAGGACCTTCAATATTGCGCGTCCCTTCTGATTCTGGGATATTGATGTTGCGAGGATCGTCCTCCTCATCTTCAGCGGTGAAGTTATAGCATTCCAGGGCATGTTCTATCTGGACAGCCCAATCTGGTTGGGAATATTCTGTTACTAGACATGGTTCAAATACCTTCTTTTTAATATACTTCAGAGCCTGATCAATACTTGGATGCTCTGACTCAAAACTGAAGGTAAGTTGAAAACTTTCCATCATTAGAGGCCAAGTAAGAGTGCCTTTGCGCAATTCTGTTTCAGTATACCAGTTCCTTGGAACTGTATCCAATGTGTGGATGAATAGGTGAACCCATTCATCTTGCGGAATATCTGACCATTGCTGAATGCATGCTTCAATGTGTGACCTGGGGTCACTCTGTCCCTCGTATTTGCATAGGACTTCGGCTGTGGTGTCCTAAAATCTGCGCAGTATCAATCTGCGACAGTCTTGCCATGTATGAATATTCTCCTTATGCGCAACCCACCATCTTGCAAGTGTGGCGCGCAATGCTACCTCCAGTGCCTGTATGCGCTACTGTTCTGGAAGCTTTTGTTCATATTCCTGTATGAATTTAGTTACTTCAGTTGAACCATCAAAAATTGGAGTGTCAGTTAATTCTGTGCCAATCCATCGAATGGATTTAGTCATCTGTGCCAATTCATCGGAACTAAAGAGAATCCCAAGATTGTAACACCTAGGAATTCAATTACAGCTACCTTCCTGCAGAGATCAACCTAGCAGTTATAACTTTAAGAATAGAAATAAACTAGATTACTTTTGTAAGAAGTTAAATCCTATAATTATCAAAATACAATATTCAATCTTTACCAAAATGATCCATCTAGTAGCTACTGTTACTCAATCACACTCTGCCTATTCTAATAAACCAATTGAAGATACAACAACAACCAGAATCTAAACATAAGGTTGAACTCTAACTGATAATTATTGGGAATCCTAGAAAGCATAAACAACTGGAAGATATTGGAATTGAGCTTGGTTGTTACAGCTGATTCGAGCACACGTGCATTAACCTGAATTAACCTACACAGTCGACTGTCACACCACTCTTTTACAACTATTCAAGATGCAATCATACTACCAGAAGGAAAGCTAACCTCTGTTGTAGCTAACAATAACATCTACATTAATTCCACACCACACACAGAAAGAAAGCTAAATTAACGTACCTACTTAAACCAGTTATCTCTGTGAGAAGGCGGGCCCTAGCCTTCTAACAGAGACGCCGAGAATCACAACAAATTAAGACACAGAAATGAAGAACTCCGCTCTCAAATTAATGATGGAAATCGACAGTCTCAGTGCTCTGTTACAGCTTATACAAAATGGTAATTGTCCAAACCCAGGCTACGAGAACCTTCGCATATTTATACATTGAAAGTACAGATCACGATCCACTAAACTCGTGCAGCAATGAAGATCTATGATCTTCATGCTGCGGAGTTACAACTAACTGTTACAGCCGTATTAAATGAGGTTGTTACTCATGAAGGAGCTGTTACTCTAGTAATCAATGGATCAGCGGATTTGGCAAGCTGGAATGCGATCTGTCTGTTGAAGCTGGGTTTTGTTTCAATGGACGCTTGTTACTGATTCTTGTGGATGAATGCGCTACCCCTTGGAGTTATGAAGAGCTGGGGCTTTGAAGAGTAATAGTTGGCACCACTTGGCTGATGCACCTGTGCTTTAGACCTTGACTAAATGAAATCACACAGATCAACATAAACTAAGGACTAGGATCTCGAACCTTAACAATCTTAGGCATAAAATAAATAAAGCAATAACGAATTATACATGTCAATATCATTGGTTGATCTAGAGAAAGGGATGGACATAGCTTATGAAAATAGGATGTAATCAAGGCAAATTGATGTAAAAAGGATGGCCAAAATGGGGCATTTCCTAGACCCAACATGCTTGATTCTGGTGCTTCAAATAATTTGATGCTTAAAGTTGTAGTAGAAAGTTCGGGTTTAGAGATAACTAGACCATATAAAGATTTATTTTCTTTTGATTCAAAGAAAATAAAATGCTTGGGGTTAAATTAAAAATTTGGTGGTGAATCTTACTAAATTGCCAATCAAATGAGTTGTTATGGATGTGGTTGTTGCTGATATTCCACCGAAGTTTGGCATGTTGTTATCCAGATCATGGGCATCAAAGCTCAAAGGAACCTTGCAGATGGATATGTCATTTTCTACTATTCCAATTCTCGGGGAGCATAGGACATTATATTATGAAAAGAGACTTAATTATGTGGTAAGTGACAGAGATGAACCTGGAACTCATTCTATATATGTAGTAGATACAGATTTGGGATCTTCAATTTTTTACAATGATGATCAATTTGAAGAGAAAATAGATTTGGTTAAACCAAAGGAAGATAATTTGCCAAGCAAAGAAGAAACGTTGTTGAAAAAAATATGATACATTAGGGGAATTTTGAGGTAAAAAATGGGCCTCAAAACAAAAAATGTACTATCAAAATCAACTTTAAAATAACCAATCACATTATAGAGGATGACATCATCTATAATAGTTGAGGTGGCATTGGTTGAGTTAAAGGTGTTTATTTGTCAAATTCTAAATGGGGGATAAAGACTCATAGTTAATCATATCAATGTTGTAAGTACTCATAATGAAAATAATACTTATAAATTACTTTTGAATATAATATAAATGTACTAAAATACTTTTAAATTACTTAAAAAGAAAAGTACTCTCTATATTTCAATATAAAATAAATTACAAATACCAAAAACATAAATACTTTATTCAAAATCAAATCTGTAATTACTTTTCAATGTACATAATATATACTTTTAAATAATAAATTATAAATATAAAAAACATTGAAATCTCTTCAAAATCAAAATCATCTAAATACTTTTCAATACAAAATATATAATTTATACTTTATAATATATATATATTAAATAGTATATGTTGGCTGCTTTCTTGGGCAGACCCAGGTTTTAATGAAGCGCAGCAACAAACCCCTTGGCGCACTGGCCCTCTCGGCAACGAGCTGCGCAGCAGCTCGAGGTCTCACCCGAAGTGGCTATGGGGGGCTAAGGAATCAGGTTTCCTTAACCTTGGTGACGCAGAGATTTTCCTTCCTCTTCTGGTTCCTCAGATATCGGCGGTTCGACTTTCCCGCAGGCCCCTCGGCGCAACTGCGCGGATTCCTTCTTCTCTGGCGCAGAAGGCACTATTCCTTGCATTGAAGCGTTAAGTACTTCCTCGCCCTGCGCAACTAGCGCAGTATCGCAGTCCTCGATCGCTGCAGCGACAGCGCTCCACCGCTTCTTCAGTCCTTAACACTTATGGTTGTCAATGGACCTTTCCAAACTCAATCAAGCAGTCACAAAGATAATACAAGAGTTTTGCATACACATGTAATGAACTTAAACAGTTACTCACTCACGCAAACATTATAACAAGTGGAAATATGTGAAGCTCCTCTCCTCGAGGAAAACCACGTCCTCGGGAGTGTTATATTAACCAGAAAACCATAGAGTTATACAATATGCTGCGCACACAGCTGCAGCCTTAGATCTTTATAGGAAACTCCACGCACACAGCTGGGAGCCCTTCTCTCAATCTGGTCTCTTCTCTACAGAGATTACAAAGGCGCAGACGTCACGCAGACTGTCTGGCAACTCAGGGATTAGCTCCTCGGCTATCCGATTCTACTCTAGTTCTACACACTCGGTAGAACACTTAACAAAGGATAATCAACACATGATCTATCCTCGAGACTGACTATCTAACAGTCTAAACATCAATCTATCCCAAGAGTATCTAACTCTTGCTCTCTAACTCTAACTCGCTCGCTAGCTAGCTCTAACTAACATCTATCCATTACAATTATTCATATATAAAGGTGGCCATGGCAGTCGCACCTTTACAAAACTGTGGGCCTTTCCCAACAGTGATTCCCAAAAACCCTAACCACGCACATGGCTAGGTGTACTGTAGGCGCCGCTTGCAGTCACGTCGTCGCTTCCTGCAGGCTCCTTGACTTTCGGCGCAGATTGTGGGTATGGGCACTTGTCCTTCGCCTTCAATGCTCTGGTCCATTGCTCCTCCTTGATCCGAGCAACCATAACTTCTGTACGTAGCCTTTTAAATGAGGGTAGCTGAGCCCTCTACTCCATCGCCTTATTTATTATGGTAGCCGAGCTTTCTATTCAGCCTTCATTCTCTTCTGTCGTGCGCGCGAGCTCCGCGATTTCCGATCCGTGATCTTCGCTGAGCTTGTCTATCTGGCACCATACTGCGCACCATCTTCTTCTTGCCCAAAACTTAGTGCTTGTCCCAAAATTAGCACTTTCCTTCCATACTTGTGCTTTTTGTTTCCCAAAATTTGCAGCTTTACCGTAGCTACGACCTTGGCTCCAACAGGCCCCTAACACTCACTTGTGGCTCGCCCTCGAGCCACTCGCACTAGCGTGTGGTCGCTTGATTTGCGCATCTGCTTTTGCTTGTGTCTCCGCGAATGTTTTCTTCCACTTCGCAATAGCGGAGTCCAATTCATCGACACACTCTGCAGCTGTCTGCACCGTTTCTGCGGTTGCTTCGTCTTTAGTGATGGTATCAATGATCTCCTGAGATTCAGCAATCTCTGTGATTTTTGTCTCAATCTGGGCAACGATTTCAGCATACTCATCCATGAATGGCTGAATGCTATTGGTGAGCTTCTCATCTTCAGTTCTGAGCTTGTGCAGTTGCTGCTGCATTTTGCGCACTTCGCCCATTTTCTTCATTTTGGGTAAGCCTGTTAAGGCCTTAGCTTCTTCATTCAGAACAGTGAGAGATTGTTCTGCAGCTTGCACCTGTTCTGACAGTCGAACTTTAAAAGGGAGCTTCATAAGCTCCGTCCAAGCTTCCATAGCTTGGCTCATCAGGTTCTCAGCTTCCTGTACTCGATCTTTCATCTGCGTGGAAGCTCTGCTCAGTGCTTCAAATTGTACCTGCGCATCATCCGTAAGATGCGCAGCAACGCGAGCTTCTAGCTCAGCGATCTGGGTTCTATGGCCTTCAGCCATAGCAACTATTTCTTGCTCCAGGGTTTTCGCCCTTTCTCCAATAATTTGAACTTTTGCAACCAGAGGGAGGTCTGGTTGAATCTCACAAGTCGGCAATTCCTGGGCAATCTCATCCACTGCATTTCTGATACCAATGTCTTGCGCCTCATAAAGTGCAAGCTTCTCAGAGGTATTCTGATGGATTGCTTTCAACTCTAACTCCTGCGATTGTAGTCGTTGATTTTCCTGAAATGTAGAGAGCTCTCTAGCTCTCAACTCAAGAGAAACTTTCTCATGCACTAGCTGTAGAGTCTCTATAGGAATTAAAGACAAATTTATTTCTACAGGCCCAACTGAGCTTACCTGTAGTGCAGCTAGCGGATCTGGAAGTGTCATGCTGGTAGGCGGAATATGCACGACAGTATGCCTTTCTATGAGTTCTTCAACTCGCTCGGCATTTGGAATTTCTTGTGGCGCCTGCGAAGTAGATGCTGGCGCATGGGTCTGCGCAACTCTTCCTGCGAGACCTTTTAGTTCTACGAACTGCAAATCTAAAGCACTTCTAATGTGAGCATGCGCATTGCGCAGCTCACGAAATTGCTCGTGTAGGTACTGGTCGATCCCCGAGGGAATAGCCTCAGCGGGATGCGACACTTTTTGCTTCTTGGTGGCCGGTTCTGTGGAGCCTTCATCACTTCTTTGCTCACGGGCTTCCTTGCCCTTGTCCTTCTCTTTCGTAGCGGTGGTTGGCAGCGCGGATGCGAGATCGGCGGCCTCCCTCCACTCATCCGACCAAGACTTGATGGTTTCTTCAACATCCTCGGCAGTCATACTGTAAAGGCCTAGCGCCCATTCGTCTGGAATGCCGCAAGGGCGGAGGTAAAGTTGATGTATGTCGGCAGTAAAAGCCAACTTTCCTTCATATAATCTGGCTGTCTCCTCGCTCAGCCTTGGCATTTCTTGAATGGTATCTCGGAGGAGATAGTAGTACTCACAAAAGACAGCGCGATTCATCTTGCGCTTCGCGGGATTAGGGGAATCCCAGAGGTTGATGTAGCGCATGCCGGCAACCTCTCCTGCGCGGCGCGGAAGGAACTGAGTATTCGGGGGCTCCTTCCACCCAACGAGAGCGCATAAAATTAGAAGCCATGAAAAATGGAATGCTTGGGCTGCATTGTCCTGCACATTCAGGAAATCAGCCAAGAAAGAATTCAAAAGGAAGAGAGACCAGTTGTACTGCTCTCCCTCCGCAGCTGCGATGGCGAGCTCTACGACAGCTCCAGTAACTTCCTTCGGTCGGCACTTTGTGAGAAGTCTTCCTGCAAGCAGACTTCCTGTAAATCGAAGTGCCTCATCTTCTACTGTGGTGAGGTCATAAGCCCGACCTCCTCTTGTCAAGTTATACTTCTGCACCAGCTGTGCAGCCAATTTTCTGTCTTTGTCCTTTCCCACAAAATGAATATTGGGATCCTTACCAGCCTTAGATAGACCAGTAATGCGGTGAATTAAATCAACATTTAGATCAATTGGTCTCCCGAGCCAAAGGTAACCTCCATGAATGCAGGATAGCAGTGTTTTAACGACTGCGTTCACTTCATTGCTATGCCCAAAGTGCGGTAGCTTCAACAAATTCAGGAGTCCAGGGCGCTCAAGATTTGCTGCAAATCCCTTCGGGATAAACTCGTCAACCTGTCTGGTGGGATTATGCACAACATTCAGATATCGATCTAACTGGAACTGAGGGTATGTCTTATAGTCTCCGAGGTTGAAATCAGAGAACTTGACCAGTGGAATGTGTCCCAACAGTTGCCCTTCTACCCGCACACTAGCCGGTAGTGGCGGGTAGCGGAATGGGATACTTTGCATTCTTCGGGATCTGTACTTCTGGCGCATCATCTGGACGCGGCGGAATATAGTTCGCCATGGTCGCCAACGGCTCTGTAACAGGTTCTTCTGGTTGTGATGGCGACGCTCTTGTAGCCGGAGACTGTCTGGGATCCTGACAACCAGGATGTACATAAGTCGAAGCCGTGACTGGAGTAGTCATGCCGAAATCTAAACCTCGGCGCAGGAATTGACGAACAACTTCTTCAGTTGACAGGTTCTCCGTCGTGAATTGATGTAGGGAACAAAAAACTTTGGACAGCAAATGGCGGACCTTCGTAGGATATGGACACTGAAAACAAGGGAAAATACTCTGCACAACTCGGCTCTGAAAACAATAAATTGGATTCGTAAACAAGATAGCAACTCGAGGAAAGTAACCCAAAAATTATACAAGTGTAAGATATTTATAGCCAGAGGTGAGTAAATGCGACCAGGTGGGGTTACGTAGCTATAGGCGGCTATAGATGAGTTGACAACACGCTATCCTCCTCGCCGTAGGGGTGCATTTAGTGTGATTGACGGGCTCTGACAGCCTTCCGGGAGAAGCTAATGCTTTCGACGCCTGAGTTAAATGCAAATCTTTCGAAGATCAAGCCGAATCCGTCAGAACGGCTAGACTTAAATAGCGGACTTATCCTTCATTTATTCAGACGCGGCTACATAACTGCTATAATTCAAAATTTCCGGCGGGTCATTTCAACTTAGGGAACTGTGCCTCTAGGGGTCCACAACAAAACTTTTTCAAGCGGCAAATTATCAAAGGGAACTCCGCAAGAGTGATAGTTCAACGGTCCGGGGAGAAGCTTCACAAGAGCGCAACTATGTTCGCTCCAACCAAACTTTAGACATGCGCGGATGTTTCTAGGAACTGCGCAGGAAGCCGGAGACTGAGTGTCTCGCAACTTCCGTGTAGACTGAATGCGGTGCCTCTTTCAACTACACTGGGCATCTGCATCTTTTTAGCAATATATTAGGTCGACAGAGCGGGGTGGCCGTCGCGATAGAGCTTGAGCCGACTCCCGTTGATCATTGTAGGTAGTAATTCTCCATCGAGCTTTGCAAGCTGAACTGCGCCTCCGTCTGTTATTTTTATCACCTGAAAAGGGCCTAACCAATGTACACGAAACTTGCCTGGGAACTTGGTAAATTTACTGTCATAGAGGAGTACCAAGTCTCATTCCTAAAAGACTTTATTCTTAATATGCCTGTCATGCCAAGCTTTCTGTCTTGCCTTCTGTACCTGTTGATGGAATCCGGCTAAGAGTCTGTCTTCTTCCAAGGCAAGCAGTTGCGAAAGTCTTTCATTCATAGTATCAGGATCTGCCATTTCTGTAATTTGCGCAATTCTAAGACTGGGAATAATGTATTCCATGGGCATAACTGCTTCTTGTCCATACACCAAACTGAAAGGTGTGTGACCTGTTAGTTTCTTGCAAGTGGTTCTGTAAGCCCATAATACAGCTGTGACTCTAAGGTCCCAATCATCTCTTTGTTGATTACAGATCTTCGTCAGGGCATTCTCAAGGATCTTATTGAATGCTTCCACCGTACCATTAGCTTGAGGATGGTAGGGTGTACTCTTATGGTGATTAATTTGAAATTCTTCAGTAAGGGCTTCTATAGTCTCATTGAGGAAATGTGTACCCTGATCACTCATGAGGATCACTGGACATCCAAATCTAGTGATAATATTCTCGAAAATGAACTGCGCGGCCGTAGCAGCATCGCAGTTCTTAATTGGCTTCACCTCAGCCCATCTGGTGAGGTATTCAGTAGCTGTAATGATGTATCTTGCGCCAGTTCTTTTTCCTGGTGGGTTAATAGGTCCTACAAAGTCAATGGCCCATTTATCAAAGGCGCGCAGTGTAATCTGGGGTCTTAGCGGCATTTCATCTCTCCTTGAGGGTTTTCCTGTTCGCTGGCACACATCGCAACATTTACAGAATTCCTTAGTATCCTTGTGCAATGTCGGCCACCAAAGACCTGTGGCTAATATCTTTTGCGCGGTCGGCTTTCCTGCGAAATGGCCTCCTGCGGTACCTGAATGCGCTTCTGCGATGATAGAGTTCTTTTCATGTGGTAAGATACATCTGCGCAAAAATTCGTCAGGGCCCAACTTATAAAGCTGGCCTACTATCAAAGTGAAGTCTGCGGCTCTGACAACAAGTTGCTTCTTCTGCTGGATTGTAAACTCAGCCGGCGCTTGCCCGGTAGTGAGAAACTCAAGAATATCAGAATAATATTCGTCTGCTGCTTGAATAGAAAACAACTGTGCGTCAGGCAGATTGTCCTCCAGACTTGTAGGTTCCTCTCCTGACTCTATCCTGGATAAATGGTCAGGCCCTGCATTCAATCTGCCTGGCTTTACAATGACCTCGAAATCATATTCTTGAAAGAGCAGTAGCCATCTGCAAATTCTTCCTCCTAACACTGGTTTATTGACCAAATATTTCAAAGCAGAATGGTCAGTATACATTTTAAAATGAGCGCCTAACAGGTAGTGTCTGGATTTCTGTAAGGCATACACCATAGCTAATCCTTCCCTTTCGGTAGTGGTGTAGTTCTTCTCAGCTGTAGATAGCTTTCTGCTGGAGTAAGCAATCGGGTGGTCAATACTTCCTTCTCCAGACTGTGTAAGCACAACCCCCAATGCTATGGAAGAAGCATCAACATGAACATGAAAAGGTTTTCTCCAGTCCGGGAAAACTAGAATAGGCGCTGTGATCATCTTTTCTTTAAGTGTGTCCAAACTCTGTTGGCATTCCTCTGTCCATTGGAACTTCGAATCCTTTTTGAGCAATCTTTCCATAGGCGCTGTGATCTTTGCATAACCCTTGATGAATTTTCTGTAGTATCCTGTATGTCCCAATGTAGTGCGCAATTGTTTAACTGAGTTGGGCGCAGGTAAATTAGCAATGATGGCAACCTTCGCAGGATCCACCAGGAGTCCTTGTCTGCATACAATATGTCCCAACAAAATACCAAAGGGCGCACAGAAGATACATTTTTTCAAGTTAAGGGAAATCTGATGTTGTCTACATTTTTCTAACATCATGCGCAGATTTGCAATATGGTTCTTTAATAGGCCAAATACAGTCCAGTCATCAAAATAGACTTCTAGAAACTTGTGAATAAATTCTTTAAAAACAGCAACAACAACTCGAGAGAAGATAGCAGGTGCGTTTTTAAGACCAAAGGGCATTACCGTATACTGGAATGAGCCCCATTCAGTTGCAAAAGTAGTCTTGTGGCGGTCGTCCGGATGAATTCTGATCTGATGATATCCCGAAAAACCATCAGTGAAAGAGTAAGCCTCTTGTCCTCCAACATTATCAAGTACTTCATCTGTGAAAGGAGTGGGAAATGGGTCGTGCGCTGATGCATCATTGAGTTTGCGCAAGTCGACACAGATTCTTATTTCGCCTTTCGTTTTCTTTTCTTGGACCACCATAGGACTAATCCAATCGCTTTCCTCTACTGGCTCAATAATACCTGCTGCAAGCATCTTATCAATTTCTTCTTTGACTTTTTCTTTATAGCGCGGGTTCAACCTGTATGGGCGCTGCTTTACTGGCTTGGCATCTGGTTTCAGAGGTATGCGCATCACTCCTAAGTCTCCTAGGATGACTTTCATTTCTGTGAACTTGGTAGGAAAGATATCCTGGTAGTCACGTAATAATTCTGAAACGTGTCCAACAGTTTCATCCTCCCAATAATCTCCTATAGAAGCAAACTTTGGTTCAGCTTCTGTACCAATGTTAATCTTCTTGAGCTTGATGTGTTCTGTGATGGCAGGAATATCAAGCTCAGGACCTTCAATATTGCGCGTCCCTTCTGATTCTGGGATATTGATGTTGCGAGGATCGTCCTCCTCATCTTCAGCGGTGAAGTTATAGCATTCCAGGGCATGTTCTATCTGGACAGCCCAATCTGGTTGGGAATATTCTGTTACTAGACATGGTTCAAATACCTTCTTTTTAATATACTTCAGAGCCTGATCAATACTTGGATGCTCTGACTCAAAACTGAAGGTAAGTTGAAAACTTTCCATCATTAGAGGCCAAGTAAGAGTGCCTTTGCGCAATTCTGTTTCAGTATACCAGTTCCTTGGAACTGTATCCAATGTGTGGATGAATAGGTGAACCCATTCATCTTGCGGAATATCTGACCATTGCTGAATGCATGCTTCAATGTGTGACCTGGGGTCACTCTGTCCCTCGTATTTGCGTAGGACTTCGGCTGTGGTGTCCTGAAATCTGCGCAGTATCAATCTGCGACAGTCTTGCCATGTATGAATATTCTCCTTATGCGCAACCCACCATCTTGCGGGTGTGGCGCGCAATGCTACCTCCAGTGCCTGTATGCGCTGCTGTTCTGGAAGCTTTTGTTCATATTCCTGTATGAATTTAGTTACTTCAGTTGAACCATCAAAAATTGGAGTGTCAGTTAATTCTGTGCCAATCCATCGAATGGATTTAGTCATCATGGCGCAACGTCTTGCAGAAACCTCATGTAAGCGATTCTGCCAGTTTTCCAATCCTGCATATGAGTCTGATGTGCACGAGCTATCGCATCGCCAGCTGATATGGCCGTCTGCTGTGGGGTTGACATAGTCACTGTGGTTAGTAGTCATTTGGTACAAACTTTCCATGTGGCGCGCTTCCTCTTCTGCGCGAATGGGTTCTATATACCTTGGTCCTTGAATAGGATCAAGTGTTGCGATGACCCTAATCTGGTCATCCTCAAAGGTCATCTGTCTTTTCTTCAAGTTAATGACAGCCAAATTATCAAATGCCCAGTCTATTCCTAAAAGTGCTGGGTATGGTCTACTATCATCCATGATTTTGATTACTTCAAAATCTGCAGAGCTTCTGACTCCTTCAATATCAATAGGTACATTGGGTAATCTGCCCAATGGAGAGACTCGTTGCTGATTCGTGAGTCTTAGCTGGATAGGGGATCTTGTAAGCTGAGGGATTCCCATCTGTTCCCATGTCTGCATAGTGAGAACATTGGCTTCTGAGCCCAAATCTAACATGACTTCGTCCATTTCAAATGCTCCAATCTGCGCTGTGAGCCTCATCTCTTTTCCAGTTCTAATGTGACTCCTAATCTGGTGAACAACACACTGCGGTGTGTTTGTCGAAGCAGACTGTTGGCACTGATCCAACAGGTGTTGGAGTTCTAGAGTTTCCTTTTCATTGCGCAACAATTGTAAGCATTGTCGCAGGAACGCATGAACACTGCCTAGTGCATGCTCCTTGTCAGGTCTGTCAATTATAGTGGCCTGTTCTTGTACCGGGTTGTCTTGTCTTAGCACTTGCGATTTAATATTGTTCGGCGGAATTGCGGCAGAACTTGAAGCTCTCGGATCTGAGAAATACTCTTGAGCTTGCTTGAATGCTTCTTTTTGCTTATGCAGGTTAAGTGGGGCTGGTTTAATATTAGCGCGGCGCACCCATTGCGTCGCTTGCTTTCCCATTTCCATCTCTTGCGCACCAGTGGTTGCTCCACTGCGTGTCACTATATTAACTGTAGGGTCTGGTTCTCTTCTTTCTGCTGCAATCAACTGAATATTTTGATTGACCTGTGGGGTCTTTGCTTGCATCTTAGCCTGTAACTGAGGGCATTCTTCAATGATATGGTCAGAAGATTTACAATACCTGCAGAGGGTTGTAGGATTTTGGCAATCCCTGGCAAAGTGACCTTGTGCTCCGCAATTATAATAAGTGATCTGTCCTCTTCCGCGACCAAAATTTGTTGTGCGTCCACGTCCCCTGTAATTTCCTGCTCGGGCGTTGCGGGTTTGGTCATACGGTGGACCTGCTGTGGGTCCTTGTGTCTCTGCTTGTACCCTATAAACATCATGCTTTCTTTCTATCATAAGATCATATGCTCTACAATTGTTCTCATCATGACCTACTGATTTACAGAAATTACAATATAGATTCTTTGGAGTTTGTACGTATTTCTGGAGTAAGTGACATTCTTGTGGTCTATGACCTCTAGTTCTACAGATTTCACACCAAGGCCCTTATGCCTGTGGTAAAGGGTTAGGTGCTCCAGTTGCAATATAGTCTATGAAAACGGGGCAATGGTCCTTTGAATGACCTTGGGCTTTACATTTTGTACACCAAATTTCTTCCTTGATCTCCTTGCCTTTCTTAATATCATGCACTTGCAAGGTTAAGTTTGCAAATTGGTTCTGTAAATGCGCAACATCGTTGCTTGTTCCCGCAATTGGCGAAGCTTCTAGTTTCATAGCCATCTCTAGAGCTTGTTCCTGAGTATTGAGATTCTGTTGCATAAGAGGAAGTCTAATGTGTGGGAGTAGCGCAGCAATGAACCATTCTTTATGCTGTTGTGGTGCAAACTCGAAGCTTACTTGATCTATCAAGGCTTTGAACTTCTGATCAAAGTCCCATACTGATTCTGTAGGTAGCTGTTTAATGTCTTTGAGTTCTGTTATACACTGTGATTCTGATTTAGGTTTCTTAAATTCCCGAATCATAGCATTTCTTACCTCAGCAAGCGTTCTATTCTGTGCTGCTGAGTATTTCATGAACCAAGTCAAGGCTCTTTCTCTCAGTGTGGTTGCTAACTGAACCAGTTTAACAGCATCATCATTAATTTGCTTAATTGTCCAAATGGCTTCACATAAGAACCAGTGCTGCTCAGGGTCTTCTATCCCTGTTCCTCTAAAAGTTGGTAGCTTCATGTCATCACCCATCCTTCTTGTGCTAGGTTGAGGTGAGGGTGCTGTAGCAGTGCTTCTGGGCTGGTTAAATAAAGGTGGTACAGAGGTGCTAGAAGTACCGTGTGAGCTACTAGAAGGTGTTACTGCGGGGTTATACTGAGCTCCGTCTGGTTTTTGTGGTGTAAAGGGGTGATAAGGGATATGAGCACTCCCTTGTCTTTCTATATGGCTTGGTCCAGGGACTTGGTTATTGTCTGGGCTAGACTCAAAAGAATATTGGTCAAGGCCTACTTTATATCGTTTTCCACTACGAGTGCAACCAATAAGTTCAGGATCACTATCAGAATCTACGGACATTACTTGTCTATGCTATTCATCAGAAGTAATACATAGCTTTCCTTTTTCATACAGAAGCATTTTAATCCATAAGTTCAGAGAATTTACGAACTTACCTCTGTGTACTTGGAAGAAATTCCTCTCAGCTTCACTAAAACTCTTTCTTGTATCTACTGCAAACTCGGTGATGAAGCCTTTCAGTAGACTATTCAACCAAAAGTCTACTGCGCGGGACACAGGATTGTCTATCCGCTTCACAATACTGACTAGCTCAGGCGTCCAAGCGACGGGTCGATCAATATGCACAGTAGGTCTAGAATCTGCTAACTTGGCTATCCAAGCGTGTAACTCCAGTGCGAATGTAACAAAGAAAATTTCGTGAAGGTCAGTATAAATATACTTTTGTAACCAGTCTTCTGTTTGGAGCGTAGAACTTCTATTTTCTTGTTCAGCGAACTCTTTAGCCTTTAAATCAAACCAGTCTTCAATTTCTTTAGCTGTAGGATTCCAGTAACACATTTGTCAACTGAGCAAGTCTCAGTGTAACAGAACCTTGTGCTGGCTTCAGCAACAATCTCAGGTGTCGCGGAAATAATAAGTCTCACAGCAGCAAGTCGCAAGGCAAGGGAACCATTTGTTGACTGAGCAACAACCTTCTACGTCGCAAAAATAGCAAGTTTTAGTCACGCAGCCACGGAACCATTTGTTGGCTCAACAACAAGGTTTAGAGCAACGGAAGTGACATGATCAAAAAGTCATAAGGCAACGGAACCATTTGTTGGCTCAACAACAAGGTTCAGAGCAACGGAAGTGACGTGATCAAAAAGTCATAAGGCAACGAAACCATTTGTTGGCTCAACAATAAGGTTGAGAGCAACGGAAGTGACGTGATCAAAAAGTCATAAGGCAACGAAACCATTTGTTGGCTCCTTTCTTCCTCTAGGTTGCGCGTCAATCTCGCACGTCACGGGATAAAAAGTCTCAAGGCAACGGAACCATTTGTTGGCTGCTTTCTTGGGCAGACCCGGGTTTTAATGAAGCGCAGCAACAAACCCCTTGGCGCACTGGCCCTCTCGGCAACGAGCTGCGCAGCAGCTCGAGGTCTCACCCGAAGTGGCTATGGGGGGCTAAGGAATCAGGTTTCCTTAACCTTGGTGACGCAGAGATTGTCCTTCCTCTTCTGGTTCCTCAGATATCGGCGGTTCGACTTTCCCGCAGGCCCCTCGGCGCAACTGCGCGGATTCCTTCTTCTCTGGCGCAGAAGGCACTATTCCTTGCGTTGAAGCGTTAAGTACTTCCTCGCCCTGCGCAACTAGCGCAGTATCGCAGTCCTCGATCGCTGCAGCGACAGCGCTCCACCGCTTCTTCAGTCCTTAACACTTATGGTTATCAATGGACCTTTCCAAACTCAATCAAGCAGTCACAAAGATAGTACAAGAGTTTTGCATACACATGTAATGAACTTAAACAGTTACTCACTCACGCAAACATTATAACAAGTGGAAATATGTGAAGCTCCTCTCCTCGAGGAAAACCACATCCTCGGGAGTGTTATATTAACCAGAAAACCATAGAGTTATACAATATGCTGCGCACACAGCTGCAGCCTTAGATCTTTACAGGAAACTCCACGCACACAGCTGGGAGCCCTTCTCTCAATCTGGTCTCTTCTCTACAGAGATTACAAAGGCGCAGACGTCACACAGACTGTCTGGCAACTCAGGGATTAGCTCCTCGGCTATCCGATTCTACTCTAGTTCTACACACTCGGTAGAACACTTAACAAAGGATAATCAACACATGATCTATCCTCGAGACTGACTATCTAACAGTCTAAACATCAATCTATCCCAAGAGTATCTAACTCTTGCTCTCTAACTCTAACTCGCTCGCTAGCTAGCTCTAACTAACATCTATCCATTACAATTATTCATATATATAGGTGGCCATGGCGGTCGCACCTTTACAAAACTGTGGGCCTTTCCCAACAGTGATTCCCAAAAACCCTAACCACGCACATGGCTAGGTGTACTGTAGGCGCCGCTTGCAGTCACGTCGCCGCTTCCTGCAGGCTCCTTAACTTTCGGCGCAGATTGTGGGTATGGGCGCTTGTCCTTCGCCTTCAATGCTCTGGTCCGTTGCTCCTCCTTGATCCGAGCAACCATAACTTCTGTACGTAGCCTTTTAAATGAGGGTAGCTGAGCCCTCTACTCCATCGCCTTATTTATTATGGTAGCTGAGCTTTCTATTCAGCCTTCATTCTCTTTTGTCGTGCGCGCGAGCTCCGCGATTTCCGGTCCGTGATCTTCGCTAAGCTTGTCTATCTGGCACCGTACTGCGCACCGTCTCCTTCTTGCCCAAAACTTAGTGCTTGTCCCAAAATTAGCACTTTCCTTCCATACTTGTGCTTTTTGTTTCCCAAAATTCGCAGCTTTACCGTAGCTACGACCTTGGCTCCAACAGTATAATACATATATTTATATATTTAATGTTTTTTTATAATATATAATTTGTACTTTTAAATAATAAATTAAAAGTATAAAAAAACATTGAAACATGTGTAAATACTTTTCAATATATAATATATTATTTTAAATATTTACTCCTTATCTAATGAATACGTACTATTCAACTTAAAAATCCATAATCGTTATGTCACGTGTTCTGACATAAAATAAACTAAATTAAATGAGAAGTAAATCCATTAAATTAATATTTAAAACAAGTACATATTATATTAATCTATTGAATTTTTAATTTTATATTTAATTAATAATACATAGGTATATATGCAATGGAATACTTGTTATGGGATCATTGATTCCTATTAAATCATTTATGTTATTGAATTAAATAAAACAAATAAAATTTATTGATTGTTTAATGAATATTTTAAAAATATTTAATTTTATTAAGTATATTTAAATAATGCATATATTTATATTAGATGTTTAATATATTTAAAAATATTAATAATAATATAAATAAATGATTAAGTTCGATTTATAAAAAATATAAATGTGAATTATATGAATATATGATTGAGTTTTATTTTTAATGAGCAAGTTAGATTTATATAATAAATATATATGCTTAAAAAATGATAATTTATTCATATAAATTTAATTTATGTTTGAAATTCAAAATTATAAATATATAGTTTTATGAATATATTTTGAATATTGAATAAGTTACATTTCAAAATTCAAACTTATAAGTACATTACTTTATAAGTACATTCATCATATTATATTTAAAAACAATTCATGTATTTAAAAGTAGTCTTACTTTTAGTCACATCAAATAATTTTTTTAATTGTTTTTATTTTAGACATATTTTCAATCTAATTTAACCATAGTTACATTGGTTGTAGTGTAAAAACTGAGTTGTAAATATATCTCCCCCACAAAATGTCTCACTTATATCATTTTATTATATCTCTTATGAGGCCCATTTTAGACCTCAAAATTCCCCTAATGAAAGAAGTTACCTGGATTATGCATTTTGATGGATCCATGAGTAAAGAAGGTGCTGGTGCAGGTGTTTTGATAATTACACCAGATAGAGAATTTTTGATGTATTCCTTTAAGTTTGCTTTTGAATGCACAAATAATGTTGCAGGATATGAGGCATTGATTTTGGGGTTGAATTTGTTGAAAGATATGAAAGCAAAAAAGATTGAAGTGTTTGGAGATTCAGAATTGGTGATAAACCAAGTGAAAGCTATCTATCAAGCAAGACATCCAAGGTTGAGATATTACAAAAATGAAGTTTGGGATTTGTTAGAAAAATTCTTTGATGAACATGATGTCGTTACAATACCAAGGGTTGATGATTCGATCGCAGATTCTTTGGCTACTACTGCTGTAGCTTTCAAGGTACCCAGTTTTTCCAATAAGAAATATGATATTGAGGTTGTGAACAGACCATCCATTCCTGATAATATCAGACATTGGCAAGTTTTTGAAGACGATCAGCAGATCAAAAGGTTTTCAAAAATGACATATGAGTTTACTTACAAATCTATTAACACTGGAAATGCTGAAGATTTTCCTGATGTACATGAATTTTATGAAGAACCAGAAAAGTTTAAAGAAAATATTGGAGGTAAGGATATAATTCAGTTGAAAAATAATGTTATTCCTAGAGTCCTTGTTCCATTAGAAAAGTTATTTGATAGGAATGATGTAGCTAAGAATCCGAAGGTACAACCCAAAGGGGAAGATGTCAAAGATTGTAACATCGGAACTAAAGAGAATCCCAAGATAGTGAATATCTCAAATAAACTTCTAGATAAAGAAGAAAAAATATGTTGAATTGATGAGAGGGTATACAGATATTTTTGCATGGAGTTATGAAGACTTAAAATAATATGACACTTCTATAATTCAGCATACAATTCCAATCAAACCAATGAAAAACCTTTCAAACATAAATTGAGAAGGATAAATCCCAAGTTACTCCCAGTCATTGAAAAAGAAGTCAAAAAGTTGTTTGACGCCAAAATTATTGTGTCATTGAGATTTTCCAGATGGGTAGCAAATTTGGTTCCTGTAAGAAAGAAAAATGGAGAAATAAGGTTGTGTGTAGACTTCATAAATTTAAATAAAATACCTTTGAAAGATAATTATCCACTTCCCAAAATGGATCATATTTTACATAAAGTTGTTGGAGTAGAGAGAATTTGCATGTTGGATGGATTCTTTGGATATAACCAGATTAAAGTTCATCAAGAAAACTGAGAGAAAACAATTTTCACCACTCAATAGAGAACATTCATGTATGCCAAAATTCCATTCGGGTTGATGAATGCAGGAGCTACATTTCAAAGGGCTATGGACATTGCCTTTGCTGAAGAAAAGGATAAGTTTGTGGTAGTGTACATGGATGACATAACCATATACTCCAAGTTTATTGCAGATTATCAAAAATATTTAGAGAAGGTTTTCCTAAAATGTAGAAAGTTTGGTATATCCATGAACCCTAAGAAATCTCATTTTACTATTGAAGAAGAAAAATTGTTGGGACATATCATATCAAAAGATGGTATCAAGATTGATCCAGAAAGAGTATCGGCAATACAAGAGATTGGGATACCCAGAAGCAAAAAGAGGTACAATCTTTTATTGGTAGGGTGAATTTTTTTAGAAGATTTGTTCCAAGTTTTGCAAAAATTTTAAGACATATTTCTGAAATGTTGAGGAAAAATAATGAGATTAAATGGATGTTTGAAGCTAGACAATCTTTCAATGATATAAAGAAATCCCCAACTGAAGCTTTGGTCTTAATTAATCCTGATTTTTCTAAAGATTTCATTATATTTTCTTATGTGTCACAACATACATTGGCTAGGATCTTATTACAAAAGAATCAGGAGGGAATGGAACAACCAATTGCTTTTTTCAGTAATATTTTGAGAGATGGGGAGATGAAATACAACATCATGGAGAAACAGGCTTATGCATTGATAAAGGCATTGAAGGACTTCAGAGTTTACATATTACATTCACATACTGTTGCATATGTCCCTTCTACAGCAGTGAAGGATATTCTTACTCAGCCTGATCCAAAAGGAAAAAGGGCAAAGTGGATTGTTGTGCTGTTGGAATATGATTTAGATATTAAACCCACAAAATTGATAAATGGACAAGGCTTAGCAAAAATGATGACTGAGTCTAATTGCGAAACTTTAGATATAAATTTCATTTCAGAAATGTCAACAGAAACAGTCGTTGAATGCCAAGTAGTTGAATATTTTTCCTTGTCACCATGGTACGCAGACATTGTTTATGTTTTAAAAAATTTGCAAGCACCTCCAGGAATGGACAAAACTCGATCAAGGTCAGTGAAAATGAAAGCCTCAAACTTTTGTATTTTAAATGAGTATTTGTATTGGAAAGATCCATGTGGGGTTTTGTTGAATTGTTTGTTGGAAAATGAAGCATAGCATATCATGGGAGAATTTCATAAGGGTATGTGTGGAGGACATCATTCTTCGAAATCCACAGTTAATAAAATCCTAAGAGGAGGTTTTTACTGGCCAACAGTTTTTTCAGATGTGTACAAAGAGATATCCAAATGTCGTGAATGCCAAATATTTAATGGAAAAGGGGAACTTATGCCTTTACCTGTAAAGCCAATTTCAGTGGAAGTACCGTTTCAGTAATGGGGATTGGATTTCATTGGTGAAATCAATCCAAATTATTCAGGACAACACAGGTGGATCCTCACTACAATAGACTATTTCAGAAAATGGATCGAAGCCATTCCAACCATAAATGCAAATGAAACATTTATTATGAATTTTCTCAAAGAAAATATTTTATCAAGATTTTGTTGTCCCAAAAGAATAATGACAGACAATGCTCCAGCCTTTAAGTAAAAAAAGATGATAAATTTCTATCATAAGTACCACATTCATTTAAATAATTCCACTGCATACTATCCTGAAGGAAATGGACTACCAGAGTCCTCAAATAAGAGTCTGGTAAGGATTATCAAGAAGCTGTTGGAGGAGAATAAAAGAGCGTGGCACACCAAGCTCAAGTATGATTTGTGGGAAGATAGAATTAGCACAAAGAGAGCTATTGGTACTTCTCCTTTTCAGTTGGTCTATGGAACATAAGCGATATTTCCAGTTTCCTTTGGGGTACCAGTTATGAAATTGTTGCAGGAAGTTGCAGAAGAGCCTAATCACACCAAAAGAAGGATAAACCAGATGATAGAAGTGCATGAATTGAGAGAAAAAACATATAATAGAACTCAAGTGCATCAGGAAAAAATGAAGAAAAAATTTGATTGGAAAATTAAAGAGAGAGATTTTCAGATGGATGACCTGGTTTTGAAATAGGATGCTTGGAGATAGGATAAGTGTTAAATATTGTAACTTCTAAGAATATTATATTTGTATATTATTTATTCCGGAGATGTTCCATACCTCCGATGTGATTATACTATGAATCCGGAGATGTTTATTCCTCCGAATTGGTTGTGGTAACTAGGGTTATTAGACCCACCATGTGGGGGTCGGCCCAGTCAGTTATAATAGGGTATTTAACCTAATGGTTAAATACGAGCCTACATGTACTTGTGTAAAATACATGTCAGTGTAGTGTATAAATAGAGGAGGTATGTTCCTCATTTGATACACTCACTCACTTGAGAAAGGCACACTTGTGGAGGAGAGGTCTGCTATGGTGGAGGAGGAGATCATGTCTTTGGTTTTCATCTTTGTATATTGCTGGTCATCTATATTGAGGAAGCTTTACTGGGTTTTCTACCCCATGAGGGTTTCCCAGGATAAATTTGTGTCTCTTGTGTTTATGATGTGCTTGTTGTTTCTTCAGTGATCCTGTATATGCTATTATTGTTATATGGAATGTAATGCTGCTATTTTCTGTCTTAGCATATTAAATTTTAACAATAAGCAAGGAAAGTTTGAACATTTGTGGAAGGGTCCTTATATAATAGCAGGATATCAAGGAGAAAATGCATTTATTCTTCAAGACCAAAATGGAGACTTTCTTCCAGGAGGACCAGTGAATGGGTGACACCTAAAACATTATTTGTCTTAAAGATTCAAAAAAGAGAAAACTTTTGTACAATGTAAATACAATTTTCTTTGAAATATTTTCAGTTAAAAAAAAAGAAATTACTTTTAGAAGAATGAAATGATTACAGATTACAGGTCACTTGCATAAGCTTAGGAGAATTTGGGAGTTTCCCAATGGATTAGGCACTTGGTCTACAAGGTTGTTTGCTACCCCACAGGGAGGATAGCATCCCCATTTGGAGCCAGTTGTTAGCACCTAGATTTTACAAACAAATACTGATGGGTAATGGAAATAGATCCTGAAACTTTTTGTGAGGAATCCTGAATGTTTTGTTTCTATGATCATTTGCTAAAGAAGTTTGTAAATGGAAGTGCTAAGGTGAAAAACTAAAGAAATGTGAAAAATATCAACCAAAATGATCAAAAGGCACCCAAAAGGATAAAGTCCGAAAACAAATATTCAAACTATTATCTCCCATGCAGGACGCACTGTTGATTGAGCCCAAGAGAGAGATCAGCGGTCTTTATGTGCTATCGCATTGCCAAATAGTGCGGAGGTTAGAAGTAGAAGCAGTTGTGAAAGTTAAAACAACTTACCATGTGTCACCTTCAAAGTATGTCACGAGGAGGATAAGTGGTATTGCAAAACCGTTGGGACGTGATACGAAAATGTTCAAAGGATATCATGTTGTACACATGGACTGCCGAGATAAGCGCCAAAGGAATCTAATCGTCAATAGAGAATGAAAGACTCAGATTATTCTAGAACTGATCAACGGTTATTAGTGATTGACGCATCGGGAAAAAGAGCAGATGTTAAAGGGAAAGGGTGGTTGTGGAAAACAAAACCACCCGGAAGGTGTCAACACTAGATTCTGTCGCAAGAGGGATAACTGGCAATGGAAACTACTTTAGAAAATCACAACACCACTTTGTGGATAGATGGGGTTAATAATAAATGTCAAAGATTAGAGCATGGAATATTATCAGACGGTTGATGAAGACAGATTGTAAAGCATTAAGAACACATCAAATCTGACGGCCACGATTGATGCACAAGATATGAATAGATGAACAGATTGGTCGTTGGAAAAGAAGATCGAAGTATAAGGGAAAAAGGGTTATATATATAACAGCCGACATGTAATGTTGACATTTGTTCCTGGGAGCTGTCAGAGTCAGAAGCTTCTGGACGTGTGGAAGACAAAGAAGGAAACAAGGCACTCTCAGAGGTTTCTAGTGACACGTAGGCTCTTTCAACTAGTTCTGCTAGTGATATAAATGTGTTTACTATAAGAAAATGGAAGAAGATTCGAGTTTAAACATGGTCAGGTTTAAGAGTGCTCTAGAAGATAGGGATTTTAATATATTTGATATAGAAATTCGGCTTCCTGTTCCCGAAATTAAAAGAAGATTGAATATTTTACATACAGAAGGCATAGAATGTTTCAACCGTCTTTTATTTTGTTCTGCCTCGACCAAATTATGCCTTTCCACGAATTTGTATCTTGGTGCGCATCCAATTATTCTGAACCCCAACAAGTTATCATGAATGCTCAAAAAAGTAGAATTGTTTGTTCCATAAAGTCGTTTGATGTGAGTAGTGCCTTTGGAATCCCTGCGTCCCAAGCTTCTGAGTCCGAGAGTTTTTCTGAGGAATCGATCATCACCCTATATCGTCAACTTTCTCTTGAAATTCGACAGGCTTTTTTAACCACATGTCTCAAACCCGATTTGGAAATTGAAAGTACTCCATACCCTCTAGATATTGGTTTTTTCAATGACAATACCTAGTTAGTCCTTTCATTGATAGCTCAATTTTTAGGTCTTGATACTGATATGTTGGTGACTGAACTACAACTGAGTTTTTTATTTATAATAAGTGTCGGTTCACCCCTCGAGTATGAATCAGTGTCGAGTCTCAAGTTTGAAGAATTTTTAGAAGAAAATATTCACTCACAGTTAACAGGTTTGTCCAATACAAGATATTTCAGATTTCAATCATAGTTGATGAAAATGGTTATGTTCAGTAGTCAAGAAGAATTACATTTTCCACAATAAGTCTATGCAGGTAATTTAGACGATAACATGTTCAATTACATGAATTATATTCTATCTGAGTTGTACAGAATGATTTTTGGAGAGGAATTACCAAGAGTTTTACCTGAAATGAAATCCTTAATGCAACTAAAAAAGGAGGTAGCAGTAGGAGGCTGGTTTCTATTGAAAGATTCTATAGTAATTAGATTGTATGGTTTTGTATATGAACCATATGTACTACCTTCCTTTTTAACTATGAGAATTTTCAGTTCGGAATTTGTTAGACAAAACTTGATTTTATAAGATGAACATTTTTTGAAGTTCAAAAAGGGCTCTGATTTAAAATATCCATGGAAAATAGGCCCGTTTATTGTAAAAACCAATGATGCTCTTCCAGATGTAAAAATATTGTTGGAATTTATGGATTTCAAGAAAGATATAGCGATGGAATATGATCCTCTTCATATTATTTATGAGAGGAGGAAGCTAAATAACACTAAAGCTTTCGAAATCAAAGAAATAGAAGGATCATTAAGAGGAAGAAATCTGTTACAATATGAACCAAAAGAAGAAAGAATGTCAAGCTCACAGGTGGAAGATCTCATTTTGATAGAATCGACAACAGAGGCTGATATTATACCAAATGCTGTAGGAATTGGAGAAAAGAGAAGTTTGCAAGAAATAATAGATGAGCATGATGAAGAAAAAGAAGGAGAAAAGAGGCTTAAGGTTGAGACTCAGGAGTTGGTTGAGACACATCAAGAATTGGATATTTTAACAAATGATGAAATTGGTGAAAAAGAAGATATGTCAGTCCCATAAGTACATGTACGAGAATATAATTTTCAGGAAGCTAAAGACGGTGGATACACAAGTAAATTTCAGTCCAAAGTTGAACTGTATAAACAATATGGACTAAATAAACAAGCTTCCTCTCAGTTTGTTTATAGTTTTTTTACCAAAAGTTAGAGACTTGTAAAATTCAGATGTTACTTTGGTGGCCAGCAGGGACATCAAAGAAAACACTTTAAACCTGGTAGTATCAACTGAGGTCAAATTGACTAAGATGAAAGTTAATTTAAAAAAAAAATAACAGTGCCAGATAAAATTCAGTTACACAAACAGATAGGAGAAGTGATATATGAAGATTTTGTACAAGCGACTTTGAAAGTTGCTAAATTGGAAGGTATTATAGGAAAAATGGGCAGTCAATTAAAACAAGAAAGACTGGAGAATAAATCCCACCAACAAAAAGTTAAAAAATTACAATTTGACTTAATCTCAAGTGATGGTGGAGGCAAGATGAGCAAACAATTGTTGATAGAAAAAGATAATTTGATTCAGGCATTACATAAGAGGATGAAAATTCCAAATACCCAGTTGATCCAAGCTCTTGAAGAAACAAAGCTAGAACAGGTAAAGGAAGCTTTGTCTAAAGAAGTCAATGATCGTAAAGTAGAGTTATTGAAATTCACTGAAAAGGAGGTAGAGTGGGAAAAACATAAAATGAGTTTGAAAAGTCAAATTGAAGATTTCAAAGAAAAGTTGATGGTTTTAGCTCAACAGAAACCAAGTGCCAATCAGACGAGTAAAGATACTAATACAGCTGATCTAGTGCAATCTAAGTCTCAAATCAGTCTTAAAGATGTAGAAATTAAGGAATTGAAAGAAGATAAGTGGAAGCTAGAAGAGCAGAACCAGAAAGAAGATGAGGAAATAAAGGGATTACAAAACAAAAATAAAGAATTAGTTGATACGAATCAAAGGTTCATTTCCCAAGTGATTGGGCAAGTCCCAATGCAGGGTTGTAAACATATGATCTGGGATATTATTATTGGGAAAGCTACTAATCTTAGACCTTATTTAAATTTCATAAAAGAAAAGGAAAAAATGATAAAGGAAGCCCTGAAAAATTGTACAACAGTAAAATAAAATCTAAATAAAAGACCGAAAGAAACAACTCGAAATGCCATGGATTTCCTGAGAGTTTTGTCAGAAGAAGAGTTAAATACAATGGATATCATAAATAGAATTTTAGTGATTGCTTGGGAAGAAGGACATTGGGAAAGTACACTCATGTAGAAAGCGTCGAAGCTCGCTGCACAGGAATGAAAAGACAAGTTACATATTTTAAGAGAAAGTTCAAAAGAGTCTTCCAAAAAGGATTACCTTCCTTTTGGAATGCAGAAGATGAATTAATCTCCCAGAATGAATACAAAAAATTGCTATTTGCAATAAGGATGAATCATGAAAAATTTCAGAAACTAACTCATGTTCTTACAGGTAAAGTCTTATTAGAGAAGCTTGCGGAAGATTTTGAAATCATGGGTATGATGAAGAACCTAAGCGAGGAATTCCCTCCTATGTCAAATGAAGAAAGTGTAGAGCTAAAAGTCTTAGCAAAAGAAATGATATTGTACGAAACTATCACGACTGACCAATGGAATTATGTGGAAAGGTACGGGAAGATGAAATATACCTTACGTCCTTGAAGACGTTCATTGAGCAATTTATTAAGAGATGTGAAGACATTTGAAAATTTAAATTTGTAATAATTTTGTATAAATTTTGACTTAAGTGACATTTGGAAAAATTAGTTAAGATTATTCAGTTTTAGTTAAAAGAAGCAGTTAGGTATTGCTTCGAAGAAGTTTTGTATAAAAGACAATGAAAGTTATTGTTGAAAGGGTTGGAAACTTTTTGAGAGACAAGTTTTGTATCGAGTTGTTATATTTTTTGATATAAAAGAGCCATATAGTGAATGACATATTTTTTATAGAATCAGAGATTCCTGTGTTGATCAGAATTGCAGTTTGTATCTTTTCTCTTCTTATATGTGCATGTTTACTTTTCTTTGTTATATCTTCCATTATGTTTTATATTCTATTCTCAGATGAAAGTTTATAATAAGTTGAGATTCATATATGTATGCCTTGACTTATTGGATAAGAGTGTTACAACGTAATTTTCCACCTTGTGAGCATCAACACCCTTTGGCCTTCAGGATCCATTTCATTGACTCAAATGTACCTTATGTCCTTCATAACACAATATTTCCCTATTTTTCTTCCTGTATGCTAGCTGTTACATTTTAGCCAGCATACCCCCAAGCTATTCCACTATAGCCCGCGGGTGTCAAGTAAAATGGTAAAAGTCACTAGAAAATTACTTTTTACTCCCAAAAAGTGGTCTTAGGGTGACGTTTGGCCCTCCATTTGCCCATAAATGCTTCAATGTGTCCTTTTGCTTACCTTTAGAAGGTTATATATTGAGCACATATCGCATATGGAAGGGAGGAGAAAGAGAGAGCAAGATAACTCTAGTGTATTTTTTCTGTATCTTGAGTCTACACTCATTGATCCTTGTTGTTGTGAACCCCTTATGTTCACCTTCCAAACTCCTTTCATAGTTTGAGTTTTCCATTCCATGGAGAATTGAAGTGGTGGAGGCATTAATGGACGACCTCACCATTAGTGTATTCTATGCGCTTGTTATGTATTGGGTGTCAAGACTGTTAAATTTTCAGAATTTTCTTCAATCTGATCTAGGATCTTAACTGAGAGAACAACATGTACAGCATATCTATAGCATATCAATCATGGAGACAATAATGCAAGCACACAAGAGACACAAAGATTTACTTGGGGAAAACCATAAAGGTGAAAAACCCCAATAACTTCCTCAGAGATAGATAGAGCAATGATACAACTAACCAAGAGAGATAGCCATAACCTAGTAGTAGATCCTCCTCCTCCATAAGTGCGCCACTCCTCCTTGAGTGCATGTGTGAGAAGTGAGTGAGTAAATAGAGTGCCTCCCGCACTCTATTTATACTTGACTTGACTTGCCTTTTTACCTAACTCATGTAGGCTCGAACTTAACCACATAATATAATGCTGACTGGGCCGACCCCCAATAGGGTGGTCTAATAACCCTTTGACCCACATGGCCGACCCCCAATAGGGTGGTCTAATAACCCTTTGACCCACATGACTTATACAGGGCCGACCCCAAACAAGGTGGTCTAATAACCCATCAAGTATAAGTTACGACACTTACAATATAAATGACGACACTTCCTTATAGAGGAATAATACCATCTCTATAGGAATATAATATACATATATGTGAAATACATTCCGAAGTTACATATACATCAACACTCCCTCTTAACTAGGAAGGTATTTCTCAGCACAGTTCTTCTAGCACAAGTCATCTTCTCTGGATCATCGTCACTGGATAATCATCATCGAGTCATCATCATCGTCACTGCTGCTGCTATCTCAATCAATCTCTGAATCTACTCGTCATAGGAAGTTCTACAGAGCCAGTCCTTTTTCATACTGGATGTAGGCCCACCACCTGCAGGTCTTCATCATCACTGGCCATACTGTGGAATCCTTAGGACTTATTACGTGCATCACAAAACCTGGCTGCAGCATCCCAGGCTATTACGAGCACACAGCTCTACCTGTAGGATCTCCCAGGAGCACATTACATGTGACCCATCACAAAACCTGGCTGAAGCATCCCAGGCTGTTACGAGCACGCGGCTCTACCTGTCGGATCTCCCAGGAGCACATTACATGTGATCTCACCACAAAACCTGGCTGAAGCATCTGAGGCCTTTTTCATCCTGTCCAGATCTCCCAGGAGCAAATTACATGTGGTCCACAAAACCTGGCTGAAGCATCTGAGGCCTTTTTCATCCTGTCCAGATCTCCCAGGAGCAAATTACATGTGGTCATGGCAAAACCTGGCTGAAGCATCTGAGGCCTTTTTCATCCTGTCCAGATCTCCCAGGAGCAAATTACATGCCATAAGACAAAACCTTGCAAGAGCATCTCAGGATGTTACGGGTACACAACTCCGACCTGAAATCTCCCAGGGCACAAATTACATGTCCTCCCAAGCAAAACCTCGCAAGAGCATTTGCCAGATGTCCCAGGGAACCGAATTACATGCCATAGGAAAAACCTCGAAAGACCATCTGCAAATCTCCCAGGGCACAAATTACATGCTTTCCTGCACAACCTGATCCACGGCCACAAAGTATCATCTGATACTCATCAAACATCATCCTGATGTACACATGATCATCCTGATCATCATCACTGCAACATCCTGCTGCATGTCATCTGGAGAAGCTCGTCATCCACGATCATCCAAGTATCCACCTGATATATACATAGATACATGATCCACACAATGTATCCATCATACATGATCCACCTGATCATACAAAGATACATGATCCACACAATGTATCCATCAGCATACATGATCTACCTGATCATACAAAGATACATGATCCACACAATGTATCCATCAGCATACATGATCTACCTGATCATACAAAGATACATGATCCACACAATGTATCCATCAGTATGCATGATCTGCCTGATCATACAAAGATACATGATCCACACAATGTATCCATCAGTATACATGATCTACCTGATCATACAAAGATACATGATCCACACAATGTATCCATCAGCATCCAACATGATGCGTTCATACAAAATACATACACATGATCCAACCGATCATATCCAGCATCCAACATGATGCATATACAAAATACATACACATGATCCAACCGATCATATCCAGCATCCAACATGATGCATTCATACATACATATAATGATCCGACTGATCATGTCCAACATCCAACATGATGCATACACAAAATACATATAATGATCCAACTGATCATATCCAAGCAGAAACCAGAACATCCTCCTGATGTTCATCATTCAGCGCTTACATCCACAGCCATGTGAAGGATCCCCCTTCCAACATGCTTGGAATGGCTTCAGCAAATGTGTTCATCACTTCTTCCTCGAAGTGTCCTCGATCTGAAGCACGCCAAGCCTCTCTCTGAAGTACTCGAACTTCACCCTGGCTAGTGGCTTCGTCAGCACATCTGCAATCTGCTTGTCCGTCGCAACATACAGAAGCTTCACAGCTCCTCTCTGCACCATATCCCTGATATAGTGATATTTGATCTCTATGTGTTTCGACCTGTCATGAAACACTGGGTTCTCGGATAGCTTCACACAACTCTGGTTATCACAGAAGATACCAGTAGCATCCAGCGGGAGATCAAATAACTCAGACAGTAGCTTCCGTAGCCATACTGCCTCACAACTAGCTGAACAGGCTGCAACATACTCTGCCTCAGCTGTACTCAGTGCTACGCAGGACTGCTTCCTGCTAAACCAAGAGATCACACCTGATCCCATACTGAAGCAGCAGCACTGCCAGCCCAATCTGAATCAACATAACCCTGCAGGTTAAACTTTTGATTCACTTCATACTTGAGCCCATAATCCACTGTACCCTTCAGGTACCTCATAACATGCTTTACAGCAACTAGGTGAACACTCCTCAGATCCGTCAGGAACTGGCGCAATGTGTTCACAGCAAATCAAATATCCGGTCTCGTGTTCGTCAGGTACATCAAGGACCCAATCATCTGACGATACATAGAGACATCAACCAGCTCAGATGAAGCATCACATAGAAGCTTCAGATTCGATGCCATAGGTGTGGCCATGGCCTTGCAATCCATCATCCCGAACCTCTTCAGGATCTCTACTGCATACTTCCCTTGTCCAGGGAAGATTCCTTCTGCACTCTGCCACACCTCCATGCCAAAAACAAATAGTGCATCATCCCCAAGTTCTTCATATCGAATTCAGCAGCAAGCTTCTGCTATATGTCGGCAATCAATCTATCTTCACCTGATACAAACAGGCTATTCGCATACAAAATTAGTATCACTGGATTGCCTTCCTCAACCTTGTAGAAAAGGTTGGAACCCGCTTTACTCTTGGTAAAGAACAAACTGGATAGAAAGCTGTCTATCCTACCAAACCAAGTTCTGCACATATATATGACTACACCATGCTGACTTGAAATCCATTTGGTGTATCTTCTATTTCATCACTTTTATATTTTTCTATGCTACTATCTGCAGCATGCTTGATCCATATGGAAGTCATAACAAACTTCCCTTCAGGTCTTGGGACTACATCCCAAACATCATTCTTCATGATCGACGGATCATGGCATTCCATTTCTTCATCCGAGATCTTGGGAACTTCAATATCTTCAATATCTTCAATAGATATCTTTGTTGCTGGAACAAATGTTGTAGTCCTTTTGTAGGTGAAGATATATGGTCTTTCCTACAAAACAGGTTAAATTGCATGATTAGAAACATCTCATAATTTTCAGAACAAATTCTTACACATAAAGAAATATGTCATACAGTCATGCAATTATCTTAGCCAATGCTTCAATACAACATTTATCCATATCCTGTAACTTTCTAGATGCCTTCCAATCTCTACTAGAACATTGTTAAGAGTGTGCACAACTCCCAACATGTTAGCAAAGAGGTTTCATTCTAGATAAGTAGCAATGGAATGTTGTACAGTGCCATAGGCCACTTACCCATGTATGTTAGTAGTATACTGTTCATTAATGCAACTATCTTAATATGCACAATACATATCCTAAGTCTAGGAACATGAACATATACATCATTGAACAATTTTATTTAAACAAACAAATATGCAAGAAATGATGATTAAAATACTTATCTTTCTTTGTTCGTTGGGTGGACTCCCTCTGAGTCTTTGCTTCCTTGCAAGAGCTACTGGAGTCCTAATCTGAAGTAGCTTCTTCTACATCTTTCTATTGTGAAATGTAGAGAGATGGTCAACTCCCTCTGAATATCTGCATCCTTGCAGAAACTACTGAAGTGTGCTCCTTTGCTTTATTGCAGGAACAACTGGAGTGTGCTCCCTCTTGATCTTTGCTTCTTGGATTACCTGTCTTTGAACTTATACTCATTCTTTATCCCTATGCATGCTTGTTAGTATCATCATTGTGTTATCCCCGAGGTCTCATACATAATCAAAAATTCATTAGAATAATCTTAATATTATCAAAAACACAATAATCTAAAGCATGTATAGCCATGATCATTTCAAACAGAAATAATAAGCATTAGCTTTCAAGGTTTATGTAGGATTCTTATGGTTAGTCAAATCATAAGAAACATAACATGTCTAAACTTATAATTACTCAAACCTATGACTCTTCGGGTTAGTCATATCATTAATTAAGGTAAGACACATAATATGCATATACCCATGATTATTCTAACTTATGCCTTCATGATTCTTTTGGTTAGCCATATCATCAAATATGGTAAGAAACATAATATGTATACAACCATGACTATTCAAACCTATGACTTCATGAATAATCATTATCAACAACACAACAGTATAAGATCCTAACCCAAGGTAGGATTCTAGCTTGATATAAGAAAAACATACCTGGATTAGCATGCTAGCTATTTATGTCTAACATACCCGCATAATGTCTTCTTGTTCTTCGTCAATGACTTGTGCTAGTAACCTGCATGTCTCATAAGTTAACCATTACAAAACCAAGTTATACATACCTCGTAAATGGATCTTCTATGAGATCCATGACAATGGATGAATCTTTGTCCTCATGTTATCATGATCATATGTTCTTGGACCAGAACATGATTTGTCTTTCTTGGTGTACCTTTCATGTTATTAGACAACATAAACCTCATACAACACCATAATGCATTAGTACAATCATAAGTGTCAACACCTTAATCAATGAATATTTTCTATCGTGCATTCATAGTTTTATTAAGGTGATATGACAAGTCTAAAATCAAGAGTGTACTAACCGTAATAACATGAAGACAAGCATACCATAAACTTAATCATGAACAAATATCGAGACATACCTTGATGAGTCATACCTGTCGAGATCGCTAGTAATCTTCTTATGTAAGGCCTTAGCCTTATCTCCCTCTGAAACAAGAACTTCTTCACCTATGTAGGTGACCAATCCATCTTCTTCTAGGATTAACCCAATCCACTTGATTTGCAAGAACTGGACCTGGAGCTGGATATGGGTTTGTCAGAGAAACCCAAAAATTCAAACTTTGAATTTCAAACTTCCGAAAGGATAGAAATATGCGCCTTGATGAGCTGATCAAATTGGTATATTCATAATTTGAAAACTGCAAAGTTTCACTCCTCAATTTTGCCTTTGAAACTTCCGGATTCACTGGACGTGACCCTGAACTGGGGTTTGATGAATCCCACTCTTTTTCCCAATCAAAAGGTTTGATCCAAATCTCTAAGCTTCTATTTTTCTGAGGAGCTTCCAGCCGTGGTCTCAGATTTCAAAAATTCCCATTTTTACAGAAGCCCTAATTTTCCACTTTCCTGATCAAAGTCCCGAACTAGGGTCTGATCAAGCCCGGCCTTCTGCCCAACCAAAAATTCTGATTTTGGTCTCTAAATTTTTATTTTGATGAGTAGCATTCAGCCGTGGTCTCCGATTACAAAAATTCCAACTTTCTTCAAAGCCCTAAATTCCGGAAGCCATGAATGAAGGTACCAAAAAATAATTCTGTTTTGACAGAAATATGTACCTGATTGTTTCTGGTGTAACTCCGACATTTTTGATCCACAGGGTCTGAAAAAAGTTTTCTGAGATATCCTGACCTGTTACCTTTCCATCCTGACAGGTCTGACCTCAATTGGATTCTCTGAGAGAGAGTTATGCCAAATGTCGCAACGTGACCTGTTTTGGGATAAAACAGAAGAGCGAACTTGTACGGCGTGCCACGTGTCACTGCTTGAACTTCGGCCTCTGAAAAAGTTTTATGAGATATCTAGGCCTGTTATCTTTCCATCCTGATAGGTATGACCTCAATTGGATTTTCTGAGAGAGAGTTATGCCAAGTGTCGCAACGTGACCTGTTTATGGGATAAAACAGTAGAGCGAAATTGTACGGCGCGCCACGTGTCTCTGGTTCAACTTCGGCCTCTGAAAAACGTTTTCTGAGATAGTACCGACTGTGTACTACCTGTCACTTTTTACGAAATTTCATTTGGAGCTTCCTAGCCCAAGTTATGACCTTTTTCCCAAGGTCACCTGATTTTGACTCAGATCTGGAAGAGGCAGAAACCCTATATTGCACAGATCATAAATCACAAAGTACAACGAATTAGAGGTTTTCCTTTGGACACAAGGTACCTGGAGATCTTAGCTTCGGCCTGTAACAATTTCAGATCCGAAAACTTCGCCAAAACGGATTTATAGCGAAAGTGCTACGATGACTGGTTTTTGCTATATCAAGCCCTAGCATCGTAAGTGCAACAAGTGTCATACATGCCATATCATGCCTTCTTTCAGGCTAGCTCTGATACCATGTTAAATTTTCAGAATTTTCTTCAATCTGATCTAGGATCTTAACTGAGAGAACAACATGTACAGCATATCTATAGCATATCAATCATGGAGACAATAATGCAAGCACACAAGAGACACAAAGATTTACTTGGGGAAAACCATAAAGGTGAAAAACCCCAATAACTTCCTCATAGATAGATAGAGCAATGATACAACTAACCAAGAGAGATAGCCATAACCTAGCAGTAGATCCTCCTCCTCCATAAGTGTGCCACTCCTCCTTGAGTGCATGTGTGAGAAGTGAGTGAGTAAATAGAGTGCCTCCCGCACTCTATTTATACTTGACTTGACTTGCCTTTTTACCTAACTCATGTAGGCTCGAACTTAACCACATAATATAATGCTGACTGGGCCGACCCCCAATAGGGTGGTCTGATAACCCTTTGACCCACATGGCCGACCCCCAATAGGGTGGTCTAATAACCCTTTGACCCACATGACTTATACAGGGCCGACCCCAAACAAGGTGGTCTAATAACCCATCAAGTATAAGTTACGACACTTACAATATAAATGACGACACTTCCTTATAGAGGAATAATACCATCTCTATAGGAATATAATATACATATATGTGAAATACATTCTGAAGTTACATATACATCAACAAAGACTAATTTGCAGGTTCAAGTGCACGAATTGAAAGCTTCAACGAGGATCTACATCGAACGTCCGGAACGAGGTTGGTTATATTCTCCATTGTTTTAGCATTGTCATTTATATAGCGTAGCATTGAGAATTGAGTTATTTTTTGGTATTCAGCTGTCTGTTGTGGTCTACCCCAAGCCATACGAAGTTTTCTCTGTAACAGAAATGGTGACTCCACTAGTGAAAACATCCATTTTGGGGGATTTTTGGGCATTAGTCCTTGTTTAGAGTTGCTATGTATCGAGTCTCTGTGTCATTGATTGGCCATTAGGATACACTATAGAAAACAACCTTTTTTTGATCCATTGGACTCTTTTTCTGCTCATTTGCTTTTCCCTGTACGCGGGTGAGCCTAGTCCTACCCGCGTCTACCCACCTCTGTCTTCACTATAGCCCGCGGGTACCCGTAGTTTATTCTTCGACAGTAGCATACAACTCTGGGGTTGATTGGTTTATGGCCTTTGGTTGTTGCTAGGTTGTTTGTGAGTGTTCCTGAGTCTTCTTTGGCCTTGTTCCTAACTGTTCTATGCCTTGTTCGTGACCATAACTCCTCTTTTCTCTTGGTTCTAAGTCCTCTTGGTTTTTATCCATTTTTAATTTTTTAGCTCATTACATTGGACGAGTCTTACTATTTAGGATGTGCTAGGTTGTCTGAGTGATCTCCTCTGCATTTCTATAACTAAATAGTGGGATTTTTCTTGCATTTTTCATTTCATTATATTGAAAAATACAAAAACATAGTTTTGCATTTTCCTTTTGCTTATAAGTGAAAATACACAACAAAAAAAAACTTTATGTACTGCATTTTGCATCTGAGTGCTTGTGATTTCATCTAGGATCCGTTTATGCATTGAAAATATAAAAGAGTTGCATTTTTATTTCGAAACTGTGGGATTGATTTTCATTCTAGTGGCAGTGTTTTTATTGGATAGATGAGTCTAGAGTTTGACGATTTTGCATACTGTTGAGTCATATACATCATTAGTTTCACAACCATATCCTTTGAGTAACCATAGCCATTAAAATTAACGCTTAATCTTAAAATTCATTAGAACGATTTTTATTTATAGGGTACACCAACTAGCATAGGTTTAGAGTCTTGGAATAGATCATTGTGAGTTAACAATCCAAGACTACTAGACGAAACATTATGTGTCTGAACAGGGAGTGGTGAAATCCATGTTCTACATCGGTGTTCTCAGGAAGCTCTACTCAGACCAGAGTTAAGAATGAGGTCACGGGAGGTTGGTTGCAAAGATAACCCTCCAATACCGGCTGAACGTGGGAGATATTTCCAGGATTTGTTCGTATCTGGGGACTCTTGGGGGATTTGACCCTCTTGATTTTTGAGCTTAGATACCTTTCCCATACGACGGATCCCACCTACGAATGTCCCCCTGAGCATTCATTATACTGTGGTGACCATAGTTGCCTTACCTAGGTAGCGCATAGGGTGCTTGCAGTGGTTATATTGTTTGTGTCCTGAGTCAGATAGGGGTTGGACAACACAGTTGTTTGTTGTCGAGGGTTCCGTCTCTTTGCACGCAGTGAAGCCTGGGAACCTTTATAACTGATTTTGTTACCTCCAGCTACAGTTTGGGAGCCTCAAGCCTCTCCTAGGCGAGACATACTGGCTCTAGTGTCGGGAGCTCATTTAGCCACTCTGTTTGTCTGCTCTTGGCTGTAGTTTCTCTAGGTGTGTGCTCTTGATTTTCTGTTTCTGATTGATATTTTTCTGTTAGGGGACGCTTTGATTTTATAGTCTCTCTAGAGATATCGTGGCGTGGAGTCCTGCTCTCCACTGATCTCATCGGTTGGTTGGTTTACTAGTTGCCGAGCTTACATGCCGTATTGATAGGGGACGCCGGAAGGCCCCCTCCAAGTCTTTGGATTCTTACGAAACATATATCACCAATGTCATGACTACACATTCTAGCATGGGATAAATCCCTATGAGTCCATTGGGTAGAGTCGAACACACTTCAGATGCCCCTACTCCTAGAGAGGTGTGCGGGGGTGATCCACCCAAGACCCAACCTAGTTTCTTTGGTCTGGATCCACCCGAGACCCAACCTAGTTTGTTTGGTCGAGATCCACCTGAGGACGACCCGTTCGATCCTTTGAATCCACATGATTTCCAGTATGGAATTCCAGAGTTACATGATAACACAGGTCCTATGACCAACGCTACCCCATTCTCTTTTGGTATGCTTGATTACAACACAGTTGATCCTTCTACTCTATTTGGTAATCACGCTGGCACTAGTCATGGTGTTAGCAACACTGCACCAACTGGGGGCACTACCCTCATCGGGGGCACCACTTTTTCCACTCACACAAATAGTATGGGGACCGGTCACATTCCTCCTAACAATGCAAAGGTTGGAAGAAGACCACCTCCTAGGACTACCCATACTAATATGAACACTGTTAGAAATACGACTCGCCATCCACAGTTCAACACACATGCCTCTACCCGTCAATCGAGGACCACTTTTGCGAATGTTAACAATCCTCCCAATCATGGGGGTGGACACATACCATATACTTTTATGTCTACTACCGCTACTAGTAATTCTAATGTAGGAGGTGGGAATATACCTTATACTCATGGTCACAACACCACCATTCCTGCTACTAGTAATACCAATGTTGGGGTTGGGAATACATCTCATACTTATGGTCACCACACAACTGCTCATGCTGCTAATAATTCTTACGTAGGGGGTACGAACATACCTTATAAACATGGTCATTACAACATGGTTCTCACTACGAATAGTATGTATATGCCCCATACTTATGGTGGAAACCCTTACTACAATACAGTCGGTGCTGGCCATCATTATAACCCACCTCAATATGGTGCTCAAAATGCATATATACCTGCTTACTCTCACACGGGTCAGCTTGGAGGAGGTTATCAACCTTATGGCCATGGTCAAACTTATGGTCCGTCAGGTCCGTATAATCAACATTTTAATGGTCATGGTCAAGCTTATGGTCCATCTTATACTTCGGTTCCATACAATCAACCTTTTATGGGAGCTTATAATCAAGATTTACAGTCAGAGCTCCCGTTCCTTGCACGACTGAATATTCTGGATCTTTCAAAGCTCACGAATGATCCAGTGTGTCACGATCCCAATTGGCCTTTGGTCCCTACCAAGATCCCTTCGAACATTCCCAAGTTTGAAGGGAAGAGTGGGGACGATCCGGGTGACCATGTCACAACCTTTCACCTTTGGTGCTCATCCAACTCATTGAATCACGATTTCGTTCGTTTGAGACTATTTCAAGGCACTCTCATGGGGGAAGCCACTAAATGGTATGTCGAGTTGCCTGGGGGCACTTATAGGGGTTTCAATGAGATAGCTTTGGTTTTCTTGGATCATTTCCAGTTTTCGGTTCATTATGATACTGGTACTGAAATTTTATCTACCTTCCACCAAAATAAGGTCACACATATTTCTGACCATGTTCAAGAGTGGCGTTGACGGAAGAGGCTAGTAAAAGCCAACATTCCTCCAGCATTTCTGTTGGAATGGTTTCTCAAGTCTTTACTGTTAACACCCAAAAAGTGCTCACTACCTCATCTACCCCATTACACAACTCATTTGTCATTATTTCCTACCATATTTGCTTCCAGAACCACAAAATCCCTTTAAAAAGCCTCCAAAAGGCCAAAAAATCCCCCAAAAGGCCAGAAAACCATAAAAAAAGCCTCCAAAAGGCTAAAAAACCCCCTTTTCCCCCCAAATTATCCAAAATTCCTCCAAAATAGCAAAAACCCTCTAAAAAGGGAATAAAAAATATAAAAATAGAGGAAAAAGAGGAAAAAAAGGAGGAAAAAACCCTACACAACTTACCTAAACCATATGGTTCCCAAAACCATGGGCGAGCACTCCACCACCAAAAACCTATAAATAGGTGATGGAGATCCCTCATTTCATATCCACAATCAAATATACCCTTACTCTGCCAAAATCACTCTTGAAACCCTAGCTCACCCTTGAGCTACTTTCATCCTTGAGTGCCCCTTTGGCCCATTTCCAACCCTTTGGTGAAAGAGCAGGAGCAAAGATGGAGTTTGGAGCAACCCTCTTGGACCATTGCAAGAACTTCACCAACCTTCACATTGGAGGTATAAATTCTAATATAAAAACCATTTTTATTTCCATGTTTTGTTATGTTTATTAATGCTCATGCTAGTTTAGATTTCATATTGTTTTAGCCTTTTAATTACTATTTATTGAACTGCTACTAAGGAGTCCATTCTCCTTAGTAGGTGCACATTTGCACAAGCTAGGGTGAAAACCCTAGCTACAGTTTTGGCGACTCCCCTTGTGTTCCTTTGAATTTCTGGTTATAGTTTTTAAAATTTTAGATGTTTTTAATTTTCTGCAATATTTTTCTGTTTGGATGTCCCTTTTGGCTGCCGTAAACTGCATCTTTTACTCTCTACAGTCGCATTCTGATCGCGTCTTTCAGGCATTTACCTGCGATCCGACCGCGTCTCTCAGATTGTTTCCAGTGACCTACCGGCCGTTTTTTCAGTCTGTTACCTGCGATCCGACCGCGGCTATTAGCTTGTTAGGGATGGTCCGACTGTGGCTGTTAACCCTTTTTCCGCGGCCTGCCTGCGGCTTTCGGCCATTTTCCTGCAACTCGCCGGTGTCTTTCAGCCTTTTTACTGCGTCCCGCCTACGGCTTTCAACCATTTTTCCGCAACCCGTCGGCGTCTTTCGGCCTTTTTACCGCGTCCTACTTATGGCTTTCATCCATTTTCCTGCAACCCACCGGCATCTTTCTGCCTTTTTACCGCATCTTGCCTACAGCTTTCAGCCATTTTCCTGCAACCCGCCGGCGTCTTTCGGCCTTTTTACCCCATCTCGCCTGTGGCTTCCAGCCATTTTCCTGCAACCCGCCAACGACTTTTGGCCTTTTTCCTGCATCCCGAGTGCGTTTTTTGGCCAAAATCCCACAACCCGTCCGCGACTATTGAGCCGTTTCCCGTGGTCCGACTGCTCAGATTTGCCACAGACCCGCGGTCTGTTTTCTGCACTTTTTTCATTGTTTTTGAACCCAACACTTTGCTGCACTATTTTCTGCACCTGCACAGCCATCTGTCCTACCTGCAACCATACTTCCCTACAGCCTCTTCTGCAGTATTGTTTCTGTTCCATTTACAGAATATTTTTAAAATTTCAGAATTTTAATTGAAAAGAGAAAATTTTGCATTTCAAAGTTTAATTTTTGTCTTGTTATTGCTAGTTAGAGAGTTTCCCACCCTAGTGGCACTTTTTACTTGGGTTCATCATCATCTCACACGCACACACTCTATCACCTAATTCAAGTGAGCCCTAAAAACTACTTAACAAAACCAACATTCTAACCCCACTTGGGGAACACATAAGAATTTTTGTAGTTAGGTAGGATCGGGGGGATAGGCATCCAAATAACACCCCTCTGTTGCTTACACTTGGGACATAGTTGTTGTCCATTAGGGAACCAAAATCCTCTAGTATTTGTTGGAATGGTCACAACCAGTTTTTTAGAGGGCCTCTCCCCTAGGAGGGTTGAAGTCGCCAGACTGGTTCCGGAGGCCTGAGTGGAATACCGCAATCCATTTAGTAACCAAAGGCTATCTTTCGCAGTTCTTGGGGTATCCTTGTATGGGGATACCGCGGTGATAGAACCAAACGACAAATTCACCTTTTCTGGATGTGTCATGAATGGGGTATCTTAGTTTCCTTTCTTCTAGGATTGACTACCCGGAGTCCCTCCCGATAGGGGGATATCTTTACCCACTTGGCTCTACTATCCATATTTTCTGACTTGGATTTCATCACCTTACAGAGGATATGTCTAGTTGAGTCAGAATACTATTTATCTAGGTGTTTGCATGCTCCCTTACCTCCTTTTGGTCTAGCGAGTCCACTATTTTTATTTTTTAGGAAACCTGTTGCTTGTTGGTATTCTGACCATTTATGTTGATACTCCACTTATTGTAGCACAGCTGTTACAGTAAGTGTTTTGAGTTGGTTGTTGGCCTGAGTGCCATATTTTTTGCGCTCTCCTTCTGCACACTTGTTGCATTAGGGTTTTTGACCTATTTTTCACTCAACACAACCCCTAGATATTTGACACCATCTATCACCATTGAGCCCCCGAGACATTCTTGGTGCCTCCGAGGCGAGCCCCCATAGCACGGTTCACTTGACACCACCCGTCATAGAAATAGATCTTCATCACTTGATACCACTCATCATAGATCTCAAGCTCTGTCCCTTGACTCCACTCGTCAACGGCATAGAACTCTGTCACCCGATCTAGACGCCCCCTATTTTACCTATGATTTTGAGGCAGAGTCCGAAAACCCCATTTACACTGCACCAACCAGCCCCATGGCTGGAATGACTTCCACCCCTTTGTTTGTAGGGACCATTGGTGGACCATCCACCACTACACCAGCTACTACACCTACTTTGGGTATGACCTCGATGGTGCCCGCATCTACCATTCCAATCACTGTACCCATTCCCGCAGCTGGCATACCTATTGCCACTCCATCAGTGACTCACACTACACTTGGCGGTGCATAACCGTCCCATAACACTTGCGTTCCTCCACTTGGGGGCATTGGCCCCAACATGGTGACACCCACTAGTATGTCACATCCATCTACTAGTTTTCCATTCATGGCTAGCCTCAACCTTCCTGACCTAGCTAGACTGACTAACGATCCCATCAGACATGACCCTTCGTGGCCTCACATGCCCACTAAGCTCCCTCCGACATCCCTAAGTTTGAGGGCAAGGCAGGTGAGGATCCACAGAACCATATTGTGTCCTTCCATCTATGGTGTTCCTCCAACTCCATAGTGGATGACTCTGTCCACCTCCGTCTGTTACAGCGCACCTTCACTGGATCTGTAGCTAAGTGGTACATCGAGTAGCCCCATGGGACCTATGCCACCTTTACCTCCCTTGCCTCGACTTTCCTGCAGTTCTTTCAGTTACCTGTCTGCTATGACGCGGGAGTTGAGATCCTACTGTATTGCAGACAGAACACGGCTACCCACATCATTGACCACATTCATGAGTGGCGTCGACGCCGCAGCCTCTGCAAAATCAAGTTAGATGACCATATCTTCTTAGATTGGTTTCTAAAATCCCTCCTTCCTGTCATTGCCAAGGATGTGGCATCCGAACGACTCCAGTCTGAAGAAGAGGCCATCCTCAAATCCTAGCAATTTGACCTCATTTACGCCCAGTCAGGTTATCTATATACCATCATACCTGACGCCCCTCGTGGCGATTCCTCCCAACACGATGCGCTGGGGGCATCCCATGCCGCAGACGGCATCATTGGCCATGTTGCATCGCATCCCCAACCCTTTTCCATAACACGTCCTAGCCATGGCCCCGACATTTCACGGGCTACATCTCAATCTAGATCAACCAATTCGTATGCTCCCATGGCACATCACCACCATACCCACGGACCCTCATGTCCACCTCGGTGCTTTGGTAATGCACCCCCCGCTTACGCCCCCCCAGTCACACCTCAGCCATATTAACACCCATAGGCTACGCCAGCTCCTGTGTCCTCTCAAGCCCAACATGCTTATTACCCACCACAGGCAGCCCCTACAGAAAACCCACAACCCACTCCGCAGACATATCAGCAACCCCCACAAGGTTCAGCACCTGCACAGCCTCCACCTGCTTATTATCCACCACAGCCTTCTACCACACCTGCACAACCCCAGAACCCACCTACTGCCCAAGGGCAAGTGTACGCCCAACAGAATCCGTAGCAGAACCAAAACCACCAGCGCCAACAAGGCCAGCATAACCGTGGCAAAGGTCGCAACCGTGGGAACAACAAACCTCCAAACCAAGGCGGTCAATCTCCAAATCCCCCAAACAACAATAACGCGGCACCTGCCAACCAGAACCCTGATCGGCCACCCAAGTAGGCCAAAAATCCTAATCTGCGAACAAACCATCCTTGTTCTATTTGCAGGGTCTATGGCCACTACTCACACGCTTTCCCACATTCGGAGTGAGCTTGGAAACTCTGGACTAATGATGCCCATCGTTAAGGGCACGCAGCTCCTCAGGCGGCACCCAACCCCCCACCACCTTAGCATCAACCTTTGGTGTTGTAAAACCCCTTAGCAACCCAAGGCGTAGTGAACACTCAGCTGTTGGCTCCCCCTCAAGGAAACGCGCCACCACAAAAACATATCACTTATGCCGCTCCTGACCAACCCATGTTCGATTCAGGTACCCACCACTTGTTGATGATGTCATCCACTGATGTCAACCTCCAAACCCGTCGGAACCAATATGGCTCCACCCTGAATCCTCTCCTGCCGACAAAAACACTAATGCTCATCCCACCGATCAGACGTTACGTATACCTCCGGCCCCACTCGATGGCGCCTCCAAAGCACCTCGCTTTCCACTTCGTCGCATTAACAATAACCCCAATGCTCGCGCTGCGTCAAATTACAACATTATAGATGACCTAGCCCAATCTCTCGTAGCCATGTCTGCGTTAGAAGTCTTAAAAACCTGTCATTCACAGTGCAAGAATTTGCTCTCCACCATTGGTGCTATTGACCCAAATGATTCACAACTGATGGCATTCAATTTGGACCAGTCCGAACCATGCCTGCCTTCCACTTTAGCATTCCAAGTTTTTGTTTCCGTTCGGAATCTTGTCATCCATCGGTGCATCATCGATGAAGGTGCCTCTACATGCCTTATGTCCACATTCATTTGGCAGAAGTTGGCATCCCCTACTCTTCAGCAATCCACCACTGTGTTGCGAGCCTACGACGGCCGTTCGGCTCAACCCCAAGGCCTCTTAGCTAATGTCCCCATCCAATTAGCTGGTAAAACCGTACTCATTGATATAGAGGTCATCAATGCCCAACTTGATTGTAACCTCTTACTTGGTCGCAGCTACATGTATTCCATCCAAACGGTTGCCTCTTCTGTTTTTCATACCATGATGTTCCCCCATGACGGACATGTGGTCAAGGTCGACCAACTCACCTATTACGATCCAAATGCCCCCGTTGCACCCGAGAATGTTCTCCCCATGGTTGAACAACCTGTTTGTGGTGCAACTCCCTCGTTTGTTTCCTCCGTGGGACCTGAAGTTTACTCAGATACGCCGATGACCTCAACATTCCAATCCATTCCTCCCCCGTCGTCTGCACTCGAAGAATCTAACCTATGTACCCTTTCCCATAATACGCAAACACCCAACAATCAACCTCCCTTGTTACCCAAACCACCATTGGTACCTAGTCACATTGGTGTTACACCCATCCACACAATCCCCTTCCCAGTCCCTCCCTCGAGAGTAGTAAGTGCCCCGGTTATGGCTACCCTCAGCCTCCCCGGGTTAACCTTAGAATTACCCATGTGGTATATTTCGCCTCCCATTCCCCCGTCGACACCAAATGTCATCCTACAACCGGTGCAACCCATTGCTACTACTAGTCAACCACCTCCCGGTGTCACTACCCCTTCATCATCTACGAATCCCCCCCTTCTTATCAAGCACACTGGGGGCAGAGGCCCATAACCATATACTATTGTACCTCTGCCCAAAGTAGTTAAACCCCCCCGTGTTTCGTGCTCTCCCCAAATGCTCGTTGTGTGATGAGTTAGGCCATCCGACTCATCAATGTCCACAGTTACATGCATTGCAGGAACACATGCAAATGCTTGACGATGACCCCAACATCCTGGTTGTTGAACTAGATCCAACCCCTAAGCCTCGTGATAAATCAGTGCGTACTAACCACCCTTGTACAATATTCGGTGTTGATGGCCATTACTCACATCACTGTCCCGATATCCCAGATTACCAAGCATCTCTCTACGAGATGAATAATTTGGACCTTGAGACGGCACTCCCCACCATTGAGGAGATCCACCCCCCGATCTCATCCCCATCCGGAGAGATTAACACCATTTATATGATCTCTTCAACAACCATTCCCTCACCAACCGATTTGACAACTCAAAATTTCCGCAATAATGAGTAGATTCTTGAGGCTCTCTCTGCCCCGGATTATCCCTAGGACGACATGCACCATCGTTCGTATTTCCTCCCAGAATACTCCTCCACCACATCTACCCAATTTGCGGTTGAGTCCAAATATTTCCTTCCCACCAAAGTCGACTGGTTTAAGGATCCTATTCCTGCTCCTGAGGCCTTTGAGGAAGGTAACATGGCCAACATCTCACCCGTCATCCACATAGATAACTCTGACCCACCTGGTGCTCTTGAAATCATTACATTAGGAGCCTCCTGCAGTGAGTATGAGATTGGAGAGTACAAAAAATGTTTCCAAGAGTTCCATGATGTCTTTTCCTGGTCCTATACCGAAATGCCTAGTCTTGACCCCGCTATCATAGAGCACCACCTTGACACCTCTGAGTCAAGGGGCATAATAGATTACCTCGATCCTAGGATAGGGGGCATGATCAATCATTTTGAACCTTCCCCATCACATCTATCTTAGTGTTTCAATGATCCCATTGTTCAAACCAACACATATGTGATCCACAATCACAAACCCCATCCGCATAGCATGGGGGCAGGTCATTAACCCTGCTCACTTTTTCACATGCGTGATCTCAACCATTTTTGAGGTCACGTGTCACTTGTATATATGATTTGATTCGATACACCTAGTATTCTTCCCCCGCGGGTAATCATTTCTCCCCACCATTGCATCCTTGGCTTGGTGGGCTCACCTTTAGTTGCAACCATTTTTTAACCTAGTTATTTCCTTTGACCATTCCGGAGTCCTTATGAACTCCATTTTTTGCACCATTTGCACCGCCGGATTCATATTTCCGTGCCCGTGATGATGCTTGAGATCCTTTCTCGCTCTCACCAAAAACATTTTTAGCATTTTTTAGACACCACTAGTCGCCTCGATTTGCGTTCCATTTTGGTTGCTCTCCGTTTTTTATATTTATATCATCGGATTGATTTTTCCAAGCCCGTGATGATGCTTGAGATCATTTCTCGCTCTCACCCCCATATGTTTTGGGTATTTTTTCCAAAACGCCCCCCGTCGCCTTGGTTTGCATGCCACATCGACTGTTATCCATTTTTTACACTTTTTATATCGTTGGATTCATTTTTCCGAGCTCATGATGATGCTTGAGATCATTTCTCGCTCTCACTTGGTATAGTTTCAACATTGTGTCCTGACACCTTGCTGCCTCGGTTTGCACACCACATCGACCACCATCGGATTGTTCCACATTTTTACATGAGCCATTCACTCCTGTCATACTGCAATTATTTCGTTATTTTGCCACCATTCATTATCCCGTAAGGAGGCCCACCAGTGTTCCCCCCTACCCTCGTTCTTGGTCACCATCAATGTTCCTTAATCGAGCACTTCCTCCTTGCCTGACCATTCCTTTTGTTCGATATAATTTTATCCCTTTTTCAAGCCGGACAAGTCCTTTATGAAAGAGGCACTTAGGGAGTTTCTGTTAAGCTCTTTTCTGACTCCTAAAACAATGAAAATATCGTCGAGCAATCTTGCTTCCTTTCATGCTCGTTAAAGTACCTGAAAGGGCGTCTATCTGGTATAAGTTTAACCCTTTTCTGGACCTGGTAGACTAATTACGAAAAAGGAATACTCTAGTCACACCGGTTAGAAGAGTTCTTCATTGCATCCTTTTATGCTTCTTCGGGACTTGGAGACTAACACACGAAAAAGCAACCCCCTGGAGTCTTCTTATCGCTTTCAGACTCTCTAAAATTGAAAGCAACCACAGGCATGCACTGTCCTGGGCTCGTACAAATCCACACGACAGTACCATTCCATTATTTCAGAGTCTTCTTATCGCTTTCAGACTCCTTAAAATTGAAAGCAATCACGAGCATGAACTATCCTGGGCTCGTATAAATCCACATGACAGTACCATTTTACACACACTTCTTCTAGTTCCTTAACCCATGAAGAAGTCCCCCCGTGCCTCTTGGCACTATGATCGATCATCTCGGTAGCACGCCCAATCAGGTCTCCTTTGTTCAGAGTATTCTGCAGTCTCTTTCCATTTTACACCAACTTCAGTATCACTCACCCCAGTCACTATCCTTGATACATTACAGCTATGATCCCTTTCCCACTAGTCAGTTTCATATGCTGCCCGATCATCCCCGCCATCATACTTTGAACAAAGGAAGTTTGAGTCCACCCACTCTACTTGCCCAGTTATCCCCCACAGTCTGTCAGTCCTACCATCAATACTCTCACACTTTGGTTCTCCACCTCGTGCTCCTATCAAGGAAACATCATTGCCTTGCTAGTTGCAGGTCTCCCTCTGTCGACGACAACCCCTCTATTCAAGAGTATAGACCCAGAGGTCCCTGCGCCTTGGACCCATCACCATCAGTGGTGAGTGCCTACGGACCATTTTGAGAGGAGTCATCATTGCCTCTCCGAGTGGTTGTTTCTCACATGCTCGACTTCAGCACCTTGATCGCATCGTTGAGAATCGCGTAGGGTTTATATCCCTTCAGTTATTGGTCAAAGACCCCGGATTTCCCCCGACTCTAGCACATTGGTGAGTCACTTCGAAACGCCAAGTTATATGTTCCCGTGGATGTCCAGTTTGCGTTGGCGATTGTATTCGGAAGCCATCCAATTATATGCTTCCTTGAGTACCCAGTTCAGTTCCAATTCAGTGTACCATTGAGGATATGACTCTCCGTCATTATGATCCAGCAGCTCATCAGTTCCTCTAGTACCACACTCAGTAGAACTGTTGTATTTCCAGTGTATCAGTTCTTCAGCTCAGACATGGTCATCCCAATAGTATGTCCCAGATTTGTGTCCCCTCTAGACCCTCATGATGTACATAGTGGTTCTCTATGTTTCCTACAGGTCCCCTTTTTTGGGCCTCACTGTTATTTTTATGTATCTTGATACGAGCATGGGTATGCCCGCCTCGTCCATATATTGAGATTCTTCCTCATTCATTATTTGAGACCATGTATATTTCAGGTCCCCATATTTTGGACCCCATTGTTATTATTATTCTATATCTTGATACGAGCATGGGAATGCCCCCCTCGTCCATATGTTCAGATGATTCCTCATTCATTATTGAGGTCATATACTTTCAATTTTTGCAGTTTGTTCAGGACCGTTGTTCCGGGATCTAGTTCGTTCCTTCTCTTCTCCACACCCCAGGAAAACCACACAAGACTAATGATGTCTATCGGCCATACGATGAGCTCCTGCCCTCACACATCAGGGGGCAATCTGTTAACACCCAAAAAGTGCTCACTACCTCATCTACCCCATTACACGACTCATTTGTCATTATTTCCTACCATATTTGCTTCCAGAACCACAAAATCCCTTTTAAAAGCCTCCAAAAGGCCAAAAAAGCCTCCAAAAGGCTTAAAAAACCCTTTTTCCCCCAAAATTATCCAAAATTCCTCCAAAATAGCAAAAACCCTCTAAAAAGGGAATACAAAATATAAAAACAAGAGGAAAAAGAGGAAAAAAGGAGGAAAAACCCTATACAGCTCACCTAAACCATATGGTTTCCAAAACCATCGGCCAACACTCCACCACTAAAAACCTATAAATAGGTGATGGAGATCCCTCATTTCATATCCACAATCAAATATACCCTTACTTTTCCAAAATACCTCTTGAAACCCTAGATCACCCTTGAGCTACTTTCACCCTTGAGTGACTATTTGGCCCATTTCCAACCCTTTGGAGAAAGGTAAGGAGCAAAGCTGGAGTTTGGAGCAACCCTCTTGGACCATTGCAAGAACTTCACCAACCTTCACATTGGAGGTATAAATTCTAATATAAAAACCATTTTTATTTCCATGTTTTGTTATGTTTATTAATGCTCATGCTAGTTTAGAATTCGTATTGTTTTAGCCTTTTAATTACTGTTTATTGAACTGCTACTAAGGAGTCCATTCTCCTTAGTAGGTGCTCATTTGCACAAGCTAGGGTGAAAACCCTAGCTACATTTACTTCCATATATTGCTAAGGATGTTTCGATGTCTGGCATTGTGTCTGAGGAACAAGCCATCTTAGAACTCCAACAGTTAGATTTATTGTATTCTCAGTCTGGCATTTTGTATGACATTATTCCTAACGCACCGCAAACACGACATGAGCCCAAGTCAGTTCCTGGACCACATGCTGATTTCATCGTGGGATCCACAAGTAATCGACCTGTAGATTTGGTTACTAATCAAATGCAAAATTTGTCGCTTAACCAATCTACTCTCGGATAGGTTTGTTGAGCTAAATATATAACATGTAAATCAACATCTAATTGTCAACCCGGGAAGGTAGACTTAGAGGAACCAGCACAGGAAATGCAGGGTTGAAGAGGGAGTTTAAAGAATGTCAAACTAATCTCTGAACTGCTAAAAGAAACTTGCTGGAAGAAGCTACTGTACTCTACTCTGTTCTGCACTCGTTCTGCACTACTCTGTACCAATTTCATAAAATTGTTCTGCACTAATTAAAAATGATCATATGCATGTAAATCAATGGTTGAACATTAATGGTTGAAAGCAATGCTTATTTATAACTCCTCAATCATTTGGCAATCTATTTTGTAATGAAATGATTCTACGACAATCAAATGAAACTTCTCTGAATGTTACTTCTGTACTATGAAATCAACAAGAAGACTGAACTTGAATATGAAAATGCTAAACCTTCTGTCATAATCAAATGAAGCTTTTCTAATTTAATGGAATATCCAAACAACTTCTTGAATGCTACCTCTGTTCAATCCAAAACCGTTCCTGAATATTACTTCTGTTCTATGAGATCAAGGAGACAACTGAAAGCTGAAAGACAAAATCAATGGCTGGAAAGATAGTTTATTAAACTTGATGCTAAACCCTCTGTTGCAATCGAATGAAATGCTACTTTTGTAAATGAAATCGAATGAAATGCTACTCCATTCATTGATCAGATCTTGGATGCTTGTGTAGGAAGTGAAATTGTTTCGTTCATGGACATCGTTTCAGGGTATAAACAGATCCAAATCGAATGATGTATATGCCATAAGATTCGATTGAATCCCAATAAATGTATCTTTTTTGTGAGGACAGGTCGCCTTCTAGGATTCATAGTTTCGAAAGAGGGTATCAGATTTGATCCTCTTAAGGTTGAGGCAATACTTCGGTTTCCTCCTACATGAAACTTGTTACAACTTCAGAGCCTCCAAGGGAGAGCTACTTTTCTACGTCGCTTTGTAGTGAATTCTACTAGTCTTACCAAAGGTTTCGCATGCTTGTTGAAGAAAGACACACCGTTTATCTGGGATGAGCAAGCCCAGTAGCCTTTCGATGCCCTTAAGAAAGCTTCGGTATTATCCCCTTTGCTTAGTCCACCCGACTTTGCGAGAGATTTTATTCTTTATGTGCCTGCGTCTCAAGAGACGATTGGCATGGTCTTAGTTCAAGTTGATGATGTGCTCATGGAGCATGTGATCTATTACCTTAGTCGAAATCTAGTAGACGTTGAGCTGAGATATAATCAAGTGGAAAAGTTGGCACTTATGACTATACATGCAGTCCAACGGTTATGACACTATATCATGCTTAGTAAGAACACAGTCATAGCACATATCAATACATTTCAGTTCGTGCTATCACGACGTCTTATAGGGGGGAATTACAATAAATGGATTGTGATCCTTCAGGAGTTTGATCTCGATTTTTCTTCAGCGAAGTGAGTGAAATCCTTGGTTTTCGCTGAGCTTATGTTAGACCTTTCGCGACTTGATGAGGACATTGTCCATGAAGATTCCCTTGTCGATGAGCACTTATTTCTTATCTTGTCAAAGGACCCTTGGTATGGGGATATCATTGTATATCTCCAAACTTTGAAGTTTCCTTCGCACTATTCGCAAGATGAGCGAGGGCCTGTGAAACACCATGCTAAATATTATAATATCGCGGTGACACTATGTATCACCGAGGAAAGGATTCTATTCTCCGTCTTTGTTTGACTCACGAAGAAGCGAAGCACGTGCTTAATGATTGCCATGCTGGAGCATGTGGTGGTCACTTATCCGGGCTTGCATAGCCCAATCTATTATGCGAGCTAGTTACTTTTAGCCTTCGATCTTTAAAGATTGTGTAAACGCTATGAAGAGATGTCACCCTTTCTAGGTGTTTTCTCGGAATATACACTCGCATCCAGCGCCCCTTCATCCGGTCATCACCGTCGGTCCCTTGACCAAGTGTGGGGTGGATTTCATGGATTGCAAACCAGCTTCGGCTGGGGGGCATCACCATATCATAGTGGTCGTGGCCTACTTTTCCGAATGGGCTGAGGCCATGCCTACCGTAAAATCCGATGGTGCTACAACAACCCATTTCGTATTCAATCAGATTATTACTCGGTTCGGTATTCCGAAAGAGATTGTCACTAACCGTGGCAGTCACTTTTAGAAAAAAATGATGGAGGACTTGTCACTCAAGCTTAGGTTTTGTCAAGAACACTCATCTTCTTACTACCCCCAAGAGAATGGTCAGGTTGAAGCAGTTAATAAGTCTTTAAAGACCATTATCCAACGTACCATCCAACAAAGCAAGAACAACTGGCATATTATGTTATATCCTGCTTTGTGGGCGTATCGAACCGTAGTCAAGACTGCCACCGTGTTCTCACCATTTAAGCTAGTACACGGTGTGGAGTCGATTTTACCGATTGAATGCGAAATCCCTTCGCTAAAAATATCCATAGAGATCCTCCCTGATACGTCGAGTATTGAGCAACGTTTAATCCACCTTGAGTAGCTTGACGAGCAGCGTCGAGATGTCAGTGGGGCTATAGATGCCAATAAACGTCATGTCAAGGTTCAATATGATAGGCCTGTCCGTCCCCGACAAGATGCTGAAGGTGACTTGATCCTCTTATATGACCAAGCTAAAGAACCCCTAGGGGCAGGCAAGTTTAACCCCATGTGGCACGGTCCTTACTTCGTGAGGCGTGTCCTAGAAAAAGGAGCCTATGAATTAGAAGATTATGAGGGGAATGTCTTGAAGGAGCCTAGAAATTGGCTCTACCTCAAGCGGTATTATGCTTGAACTTCTAGTTTGAGCTAATACTTTTGTATACTATTGTATAGTTGCGTCTGTACATTGTTTAGATTTATTTTGGTTTTTGGGTCTTCTGATTCGCTTCCATTTGATTGACAAATGTTAGCAGAATCTCCTACGTTCTTAGGGTTTGTGGATGGTGCTATTCGTCATACACAGCAGCTTGCTTCTACTGCCTGGGTTATTTATTCACCTGACCACCTAGTTGTGTCTTCAAGAGGTGCTTGTATCGGTTCTACATCTAATAATGTGGGTGAGCACAGTGCTGTAATTGAGCTACTTCAGGATTCCATTTCACATGGTATCCAGTATTTAGAATTCCGCATGGATTCGCATCTAGTTTTGTCTTAGTTGAATGGTCAGCTCCATGTGAGGGATCCTGCTTTATTACGAAGATTCTTAATGGTAAGACTCTTGGAACGACATTTTGTTTCCATTACATACACTGATGTTCCGAGAAGTTTTAATCATATATTTGATGCATATCCTAACTATGTCCTAGATTGGCATTTGTCACATTCTTAATGAAGCACACAAGTAAACATACATTTGTACATACACACATATTGTAGAACTAGAGAACCATAAGTTTTTATAAATAACATGTCTAGAATGGTAGTGTCATAATACAAAATTGGAGCCCATAGCTCTCAAAAATATACATATGGATACAAAAAATGGAACTCTGATATGTGTAAGCCCTATGAGGAGGCCTAGCTGTTGCCTCGGTAGGATGCGTCTGATAGTAATAATGTACTGTGTTAGCTATACGCTGCAGTAGTCGCACCCAGTTGCTCGGTAACCCCACAACATGGCACTGCATATCCTCTGGTAGTTGTGCTATCTCTATACCCGGTACCTTGTTGGTCATCCATGATAGGTTGACCCGCACAGTATGTAGTGTACGCTCTACTACAGCACCCACTACTTCATCACCCTTCCCTCGTCGACGATGTCTCGGAAGCCCTGTGCTCTAACGAGACCCTTGTCTGCGAGAAAACAGTGAAATGTCAAAATATGATACTGCCCCCAAAAACGATTTTTGCATTTACATATATAATAAAAAATCCCTAAAAATTCAATACACCAAAAAACATAAAAAGAGTAACTCACCGATGTCTACAAATGATGCTCTTGGTGGAAGCGGCATGTCACGATCCTGACGGAAGTCTATCCCTACATAGGGGTAGTCATCTATAGCTATGACCTGTCGGTCCCACCAGTAAAAGAACTCATCTGTGTATGGTGATGCCTCTTGGCCACCACCTTGTCGCGTCAAGACCTCTGCCCACCGGGTCAGAGCTGGGTCACGGAGACTATGAGGAGGGACCTCAACCCTCGGACTAAGCCTCGGAACTCTCTCAAAGAAGAAACTACATGAGATATTGTCGTATCCAAAGTTTTTTTCCTCCCCATGCTTGCACTCCGTTAACTAGGTCTTCATGGACCCCAGTAACGTTGTGCACCAGTCATAAACCATGGGCCGTATACATTGAGAGGCATAGAACATCACTAGCCTTGAATCCTGGTGAAGCACTACCGAACCTGTAATCTGCACAAGGGTAGCCACTATAACCTTCATGCTTAGATCGACTATGGCTTTGATGGGCACCTGAATCTACATTGTCTGAGTATTGGGGACACAGTACCGCTCGATGTAGTTGGGAATGGTGATCCCACCACCCACAGAATGAGATCAAAGGCTTTCCACTTCACCCCGATAGGAAAAACCAGTAATGAAATAGATATCATCGACCTCCAAGGATAGTATTTGCCCATCCAAGTTGAAGTTTTGTGCATCTATGTCCCAGTAGTCTATCAAACGGCGGAGCAATAGGTTTTGGTCCATCAAACCCCCTATGTTCCAAAATTCGTAAAGCCCACATGCTTGTAGCACTTGCTGTGAAGGAAAATCATTGCAGACGGCCTCATCTACAAGTTCATGCTCCCTTTCTCTCCATTCTAGAACCATCCTGGAGGAAGAGAAAGAAAGAGTTTAGTCAATTTTATTTAAAAAACAAAATCCACAGCCATACCCGTGAGCTAATTAGCTCACAGGGGCAGGTACCCGTGGTCAATGCATGCATTGACCGCGGGTACCTTTCCCTACCCACTACCCATATGCTAGTAGCCCTCGGGTACTGCCGTGACCATTTAGGGCTTGGCCATTCAAAAAATTGGACCACTGAAAATTCAAATAAAAATAATCAAATGAAAGGTATGGATGAGACTACTAACCTGCTCCAGACGGCTCAACGAACGGATGCCCGTAGCTCCCAAAATCAGCAATTGAACTTCAAGGTGAAAACCAAATTGGGTGAATAGTGAAAATGAATTGTAAATTGTAATTTTTTATTACAATTTATAGTTTTAAAAACCCACTTGTCTATAGTTTTCGCCATTTTAAGCTGTTTTGGACTAATATAATGTCTCGGAGTAGCTTTTTTGACCAGATTTCTTTGGTGAGAGTTGTTTTCGTGCCTACGGCAGGTATATTTCACACCTGGTATATAGGTTAGATGTTATTTTCACATGCATTATGCATTTGACCTTTTGACCATTTACTTAAATCCTAGGTGCGACCCCGCTTCTTAACCGACACAGAACCTTCACACTATTATAGAAGTGTCGTTATGTGGCGATAGGGCCTTTTCAAACATGGGTACCCCAGTTAGAACCCCTTTTACATTTTGCTTCCCATGTCGTTGTTTGTCCTTCAGAGCGGGAATCCTTTGTAGTTACGCCATGACTTTGTGATAAAGACTCATACTCTACTTTGTCTTATGCTGACCATCTCCCATAAGGACTCCCCTTTTATATCAAGTTGTGATTGCATTGCATCATCCTGCTTGCCGCTTGAGCCTTGTGCTGGCTACCACTTACTCAATTGTTAGCCTGGTGCCTGAGCACTTTCCTTGTCGAGCCCTGGAAAGCTTCCATTTTCCTTTCACAATTTGATGACCTTATGACCCTGAGGGAACACCCCCCCCGAGTGTCCACATCCTGCACATGCTTCCTTGCATTGATCATAAGTATGTTCCACTACTTGGGACTAGTCTGCTCACCATTTGACACTCGTTCCCTCAATTGTTGTACTATAAGCAATTTTATTCTTTTTCAAGCTTTTCCAAATATGAAAAAGACCAAAAAAATCAAATATTCCAAAAAGCTGGACTGGATTATGGTTACTACTTCTAGTTGGCAGCTATTTAGTCACCTTTGAACAAAGCATTCATTCCACTCCATAAATTATGAGTCGGGACTATAGTTGGACCTTAGGAGCTGTACTTGTTTCTTAGTTTACTCCATTGATTGGTTAAGCTTCCAGACACTATGGAGCCCTTTTTTGATGACTCTTGCATCGTACAGTCTATATCGAGTCTATGTTGCCTGAGTCTATCCATCTGTTCATGCTCTTGTTCAAAGGAAGTCCTGACAACAGAGTCATCCATTCCTCAGATCTCTTTACTATTGCATGTTGGCCATCCTTATTGAGTCAGTCCATTTCACCTGAGTTTTTCCAAATATTTCATCGTAGATGGTACCTCATGTTGGTTGATGGGGGATTCCTCAATGCCCTCCTTCCAGCAAGTTTCATTCCATCGACTTCAACCCATTTATTCCAGAATTTGAGGCTTAGAGTTCGGTTGAGTACCTTGAGGCTTGCATTCATTAGTGGTAGGTTCTCTCGCCATCGATGGAGTCATCTTAGTGTTCAACTTCAACACATCTATTCCCACTTTGATGATTGTACTTTGTGCCTTGATGCCCATTTTCATTATTGGTGGGTTATCTCGTGTCTGTTAACAGTATACATCATTAACCGGTAATCAGACGATGTCACATCAGGTTCGACCTCAACTCCTTTATTCACTTGATGGGACTTGCACTGTAGATGATTTGTGTAGAAGACCCCAGGCGATAGTGGCATTCAGTATGCTACTTATGATCGTGACTTTACATATGAGATATCATCTCTCAGATATCAGCAGTTTGTACCTCTAGTTTGCACCAGTTGTTTCCTCTTCAGCAGGAGACAATATCTTACTATAGAGGGATCATGGATATGGTCACTTAGGACATCTATTCACTATATACTTCCTATTCATGGCCATTGTATCATATTTTTGTACTACCGACATGTACTGAGGGATAATATTGTATTATGACGAGTGAGTTGTTATTTCCATTTGTGTCTCCATCGCTCCACTTCTGATATTTATAATGTATTTCGGCCATCGTAGCATCAGTCTCTGACCTCATACATTAGGGGGCATCTGTTACAATGTAATTATCCACCTTGTGAGGATCAACACCCTTTGGCCTTCAGGATCCATTTCACTGACTCAGACGTACTTTATGTCCTCCAGAACACAATATTTCCCTATTTTTCTTCATGTACGCTAGCTGTTACATTTTAGCCAGTGTACCCGTGAGCTGTTCCACTATAGCCCGCGGGTGTCAAGTAAAATGGTAAAAGACACTAGAAAATTGCTTTTTACTCCCAAAAAGCGGTCTTAGGGTGACCTTTGGCCCTCCATTTTTCTTGAAATGCCTCGATGTGTCCTTTCGCTTACCTTTGGAAGGTTATATATTGAGCACATATGGCATATGGAAGGGAGGAGAAAGAAGCAAGATAACTCTAGTGGATTTTTTCCATTTCTTGAGTCTACACTCATTGATCCTTATTGTTGTGAACCCCTTATGTTCACCTTCCAAACTCCTTTCATAGTTTGAGTTTTCCATTCCATGGAGGATTGAAGTGGTGGAGGCACAAGTGGAGAGACCCAGTTCTTGGTTCAGATTGGTTGCCGAAAAGAGGTCATATCACATTGTACTTCTTGTTATTCATTAATAGAAATACTCATATTCTCATCCATTAATGTTGTGAATGTTGTTTATGTTACATTGGGTTGCATTTACTTATGATATCATGGACCATTGCTATGGATAATGTTAACATCTTTCATATATTATATGTGCTTGTTGTGTATTGGTTGTCAAGACTAATTTGCAGGTTCAAGTGCATGAATTGAAATCTTCAACGGAGATCTACCACGAACGTCCGGATCGATGTTGGTTATATTCTTCATTGTTTTAGCATTGTCATTTATATAGCGTGGCATTGATAATTGAGTTATTTTCTGGTAGTCACCTATCTGTTGTGGTCTACCCCAAGACATAGGAAGATTTCTTCATAACAATGAGTATCCATTTACTTCTCTAAAGTTGATAGTGGATTCATCTAAAACGGTGCCCATTTTTGATGGACTATTTATGTTTCTTTTTGAACCACCTGCAAAAAGCTTTGACTACAAAGTGACAACTACCTTACCTCTATGACAATCTTTATTGTTGTTTATCTGCTGGTATAAAGATTTCTTGATTTTTGATACTCCACTTATTGTAGCACAGCTGTTACAGTAAGTGTTTTGAGTTGGTTGTTGGCCCGAGTGCCATATTTTTTGCGCTCTCCTTCTGCACACTCGTTGCATTAGGGTTTTTGACCTATTTTTCACTCAACACAACCCCCAGATATTTGACACCATCTATCACCATTGAGCCCCCGAGACATTCTCGGTGCCTCCGGGGAAAGACCCCACAGCACGGTTCACTTGACACCACCCGTCATAGACATAGATCTTCATCACTTGACACCACTCATCATAGATCTTGAGCTTTGTCCCTTGACTCCACTCGTCAATGGCATAGAACTCTGTCACCCGATCTAGACGCCCCCTATTTTACCTCTGATTTTGAGGCAAAGTCCAAGAACCCCATTTACACTGCACCAACTAGCCCCATGGCTGTCATGACTTCCACCCCTTTGTTTGTAGGGACCATTGGTGGAGCATACACCACTACACCAGCTACTACACCTGCTTTGGGTATGACCTCGATGGTGCCTGCATCTACCATTCCGATCACTGTACCCATTCCCGCAGTTGGCATACCTATTGCCACTCCATCAGTGACTCACACTACACTTGGCGGTGCATGACCGTCCCATACCACTTTCGTTCCTCCACTTGGGGGCAACATCCCAAACTTTGCCCCTCAACTTGGGGGCATTGGCCCCAACATGGTCACACCCACTAGTATGTCACATCCATCTACTAGTTTACCATTCATGGCTAGCCTCAACCTTCCTGACCTAGCTAGACTGACTAACGATCCCATTAGACATGACCCTACGTGGCCTCACATGCCCACTAAGCTCCCTCCGACATCCCTAAGTTTGAGGGCAAGGCAGGTGAGGATCCCCAGAAGCATATTGTGTCCTTCCATCTATGGTGTTCCTCCAACTCCATAGTGGATGACTCTGTCCTCCTCTGTCTGTTACAGCGCACCTTCACTGGATCTGTAGCTAAGTGGTACATCGAGTAGCCCCATGGGACCTATGCCACCTTTACCTCCCTTGCCTCGACTTTCCTACAGTTCTTTCAGTTACCTGTCTGCTATGACGCGGGAGTTGAGATCCTACTGTCTTGTAGACAGAACATGGCTCATCAAAATTTTATGACCTATCCTTTTATCAACAAAATCCCCCCCACAGGGCTCATCATGGCAAGCTTTAATAATGCTAAAGATCTCATCTTCTCTAACACATCTCCTGATCTCTAAATTGAGCCCTGTGTAGAAAAGATGACCATCAATCCAGTAGTACCTAGCACTCTGTTGTATGATATTCTTTCTTTCTCTCTTCGACAGATGTGCTGGGAGCTTACATGCAGCCAAAAAGTTAGCAATATCTGCATACCATGGGGAATGAGCTGATACTGCAAACAAATGTTCATCAGGAAAGGAATCTTTGATGGTAAATTGTCATCACTGTTGGTAAGTCGAGATAAAAAATCTGCAACAACATTTTCCTTCCTTGGTCTATCAATAATTGTGATATCAAATTCTTATAATAGTATCAACCATTAGCTAGTAACTCTATTATTCATGATTGGTTTATTCATTAAATACTTGATAGCAGAATGGTCAATGTGCACAAAAGTAGAATATCCAGTAATATAATGTCTAAATTTGTTGATGGCATAAACAATGGCAAGGAATTCCTTCTCTGTGATAGTATAGTTCATCTCAGCAGGAGATAAGTTATTGCTAATGTAATAAATTGCATAAGGAGCATTACCTTCCTGCTGTCCCAAAACTGCTCCAATGGAAGTGTCTGAAGCATCTGAAGAAATGTGAAAAGGCAGAGCCCAATTGGGCCCTCGTAAGATGGGTGTTGTAGACAGCCTTTTCTTTAGCTCAGTAAACGCTATTTGGCATGCATCATCCCAGACAAACTGTGCATCCTTCATCAACAGAGTGAACAAAGGAGAAGCTAGTTTGGAAAAGTTTTCTATGAACCTTTTGTAATATCCAGCATGCCCGAAGAAGCTACATACATCCTTCTGTGTTCCAGGAGTTGGTATGTTTTCAATTACCTTGATTTTGGATGGATCTACCTAGATACCATCAAAAGAGATGAAGTGGCCCAGCACTATGCCTTCACTCATCATCATGTGGCACTTTTCAGTGCTTAAAGAGAGTTGGATTTGTTCACATCGTTTCAAGACCTTTTCTAAGTTTTTCAGTGCTTCTTCATAACGATCACCATATGGAGTAAAGTCATCCATAAAAATTTCCATGCAATCTGTTAACACCCAAAAAGTGCTCACTACCTCATCTACCCCATTACATGACTCATTTGTCCATTTTCCTACCATATTTCCCTTAAAAACCCTGAAAATCCCACTAAAAAGCCTCCAAAAGGCCTAAAATGCCTTCAAAAGGCCACAAAACCATCAGAAAGCCTCAAAAAGGCTAAAAAACCCCTTTTCCCTCCATAAATATCCAAAATTCCTCAAAAATAGCAAAAACCCTCTAAAGAGGGAATAAAAAATATAAAATAATGAGAAAAAAGGAGGAAAAACCCTATATAGCTAACCTAAACCATTTGGTTCCCAAAACCATGGGCCAGCACTCCACCACCAAAAAACTATAAATAAGTGATGGAGACCCCTCATTTCATATCCACAATCAAGTATACCCTTACTCTACCAAAATCTCTCTTGAAACCCTAGCTCTCCCTTGAGCTACTTTCACCATTGAGAGCCCCTTTTGGCCCATTTCCACCATTGGAGAAAGAGAAGGAGCAAAGCTAGAGTTTGGAGCAACCCTCTTGGATCATTGCAAGAACTTCACCAACCTTCAAAATGGAGGTAAAGCTTTAATACAAAAAACCATTTACATTATTTCTTGTCTTTTTATGTTTCATGCACATGCTTAGTATAATTTCCATTTTAATGCATTGTCTTTTAATTACTGTTTATTGAACTGCTACTAAGGAGTCCCTTCTCCTTAGTAGGTGCTCATTTGCACAAGCTAGGGGTAAAACCCTAGCGACAGCTTTGGCGACTCCCCTAGGTTTGAATTTCTGGTTACAATTTTTAAATATTTTTTTTGTTCGGCTGTCCCTTTCGCCTGCTATAAATCGCGTCTTTTCCCCCTGCAGTCGCATTTCGACCGCATCTTTTAGGCACTTACCTGCGATCCGACCGCGGCTCTCAGACTGTTTCCGGCAACCCGCCGGCCATTTTCATTTTGTTACCTGCAATTCGACCGTAGCTATTAGCCAGTTTGGGACGGTCTGACTGCGGCTATTACCCTGTTTTCTGCGTCCCACCTGCGGCTTTCGGCCATTTTCCCGTGACCCATCGGCGCCTTTCGGTGTCTTTCCTCTATCCCGCCTGCGGCTTTCGGCTAGTTTCCCGCAACCTGCCGGCACCTTTCGGCGTTTTTCCTATGTCCTGCCTGTGGCTTTAGGCCAGTTTTCCGCAACCCGCCGGCGCCTTTCGGCGTTTTTCCTGCATCCCGCCTGCGGCTTTCGGCCAGTTTCCCACAACCCACCGGCGCCTTTCAGCATTTTTTCTGTGTCCCGCCTGCGGCTTTCAGCCATTTTCCCACGATCCGCCTGCGACTTTTGGCGTTTTTCCTGCGTCCTGATTGCACTTTTCAGCCCAAAACCCGCAACCCGCCTGCGACTGTTCAGTTGTTTTTCGTGGTCCGACTGCTCAGATTTGCCAAAAACCCGCGGTCTGTTTTCTGCATTTTTCTCTGTTTTTAACCCAGCACTTTGCTACACTATTTTCTGCCCCAGCAAAACCATCTATCCTACCTACAGCCACCCTTCTTTACAGCCTTTTCTGTAGTTTTATTTCTGTTTCATTTACAGAATCGTTTTTACATTTTCAACACTTTAAATTGAAAAAAGAAAATTGTGCATTTCAAAGGTTAATTTCTATCTTGTTATTGCTAGTTAGAAAGTTGCCCTCCCTAGTGGCACTTTTTACTTGGGTTCATCATCATCTCACACGCACACACTCTATCACCTAATTCAAGTGAGCCTTAAAAAGTACCTAACACAACCAACATTCTAACCCCACTTGGGGAACACATAAGAATTTTTGTAGTTAGGTAGGATCGAGGGGATAGGCTTCCAATAACACCCCTCGGTTGCTTACACTTGAGACATAGCTGTTGTCCAATTAGGGAACCAAAATCCTTTAGTATTTTTTGGCACGGTCACAACTAGTTTATCAGAGGGCCTCTCCCCTAGGAGGGTTGAAGTCGCCAGACTTGTTCCGGAGGCCTGAGTGGAATACCGCAATCCATTCAGTAATCGAAGGCTACCTTTCGTAGTTCTCGAGGTATCCCTATATGGGGGTACTGCGGTAAAAGGACCAAACGGCAGATTCACCTTTTCTGGACGTGTCATGAACGGGGTATCTTAGTTTCCTTTCTTCTAGGATTGACTACCCAGTGTCCCTCCCAGTAGGGGGATATCTTATCCACTTGGCTCTCCTATCCATATTATCTGACTTGGATTTTATCACTTGCAGAGGATATGTCTAGTTGAGTCAGAATACTATCTAGTTAGGTGTTTGCTTGCTCCCTTACCTCCTTTTGGTCTAGTGAGTCCACCATTTTTTATTTTAGGAAACCTGCTGCTTGTTGGTATTCTGACCATTTTTGTTGATACTCCACCTATTGTAGCACAGCTGTTATAGTGGGTGTTTTGAGTTGGTTGTTGGCTTGAGTGCCCTATTTTTTGAGCTCTCCTTCTGCACACTCGGTTGCATTAGTATTTTTGAGCTATTTTTTACTCACCTCAACCCCCAGATATTTGACACCATCTGTCACCATTGAGTCCCCGAGACATTCTCGGCGCCTTAGGGGAGAGCCCCCACAACACGGTTCACTTGACACCACCCGTCATAGACATAGATCTTCATCACTTGATACCACTTATCATAGATCTCGAGCCTTGTCACTTGACTCCACTCGTCAGTGGCATAGGACTCCGTCACCCGATCTTGACGCCCCTTATTTTACCTCTGATTCTGAGGCAGAGTCTGAAAACCCCATTTACACTGCCCCTACTAGACCCATGGCTGGCATGACTTCCACCCCTTTCATTGTAGGGACCATTGGTGGCACATCCACCACTACACCAATTGCCACACCTGCTTTGGGTATACCCTCAATGGGGGCCACAACCACCATTACGGTTACTGTACCCATTCCCGTACCTGTCATACCTACCACCACTCCACTAGTGACTTACACCACCCATGGTGGTGCAGGACCCTCCTATACCTCAGTTCCCCCACTTGGGGGCAATATCCCAAACCCTGTCCCTCCACTTGGGGGCATTGGCCCCAACTTGGTCCAACCCACTACTGTGTCGCATACTTCTTCCAGTTTTCCATTCATGTCTAGCCTCAACCTGCTTGACCTAGCCATATTGACTAACGATCCTATATGACACGACCCTGCATGGCCTCACATTCCCACCAAGCTCCCCTCTGACATCCCTAAGTTCGAGGGCAAGGCAGGTGAGGACCCTCAAAACCATATTATGTCCTTCCATCTGTGGTGTTCCTCCAACTCCATAGTGGATGACTCTATTTTCCTCCATATGTTACAGTGCACCTTCACTGGCTCTGTAGCTAAGTGGTACATCGAGCAACCCCATGGGACCCATGCCACCTTTACTTCCCTTGCCTCGACTTTCCTGCAGTTCTTCTAGTTACCTGTTCACTATGACGCGGGAGTTGAGATTCTCCTGTCTTGCAGACAAAACACGGATACCCACATCACGAACCACATTCATGAGTGGTGTCAACGCCATAGCCTCTGCAAAATCAAATTAGACGACCATATCTTCTTAGATTGGTTCCTCAAATCCCTTCTTCTTGTCATTGCTAAGGATGTAGCATCCGAAAGACCCCAGTCTGAAGAAGAGGCCATCCTTAAGGCCCAGTAGTTCGGCCTCATTTATGCCCAGTCGGGTTATCTCTATACCATTATACCGGACACCCCTCGTGACGATTCCTCCCAGCACGATGCGCCGGGGGCATCTCATGCTGCAGACGGCGTCATCGGTCATGTTTCTTCGCATCCCCAACCCTTTTCCATAGCACATCCTAACCCTGGCCCCAACCTTTCACGGGATACCTCACAGTCTGGAGCAACCAACGCGTATGCTCCTATGACACATCACCACCATTCCCATGGACCCACCTGTCCACCTCAGTGCTTCGGTCATGCGCCTCTCGCTTATACCCCCCCGATCGCACCTCAGCCCTATTACCACCAACAGGCTGCACCATCTCATGCGCCTTCCCAAGCCCAACCTGATTATTACCCGCCACAGGTAGCCCCTGCGGAAAACCCACAACCTGCTCCACAGACATATCAGCAACCTCCTCTGGGTGCCGCACCTACGCAGCCTCTACCTACATATCACCCACCATAGCCTTCACCAACACCTGCACAACCCCAGAACCCACCTGCTGCTCAAGGGCAAGTTTACACCCAACAAAACCCGCAGCCAAACCAAAACAACCAATGCAACCAGGGCCAACAAAACCATGGCAAGGGCCGTAACCGCGGGAACAACCCTCCTCCAGACCAAGGTGGTCAACCTCCCAATCCCCCAGACAACAATAATGTGGCCCCTGCCAACCAAAACCATGATCAACCACCCAAGGAGGCTAAAAACCATAATTTACGAACAAACCATCCTTGTTCTATTTGTGGGGTGTATGGCAACTACACACATGCTTGCCCACATTTAGAGTGAGCCAGGAAACTCTGGGTTGATGATGCCCATCGCCAAGGGCACGCAACTCCTCCAGCACCACCCAACCCCCCACAACCTCAGCAACCACCTTTGGTGCTTCAAAACCCCTTACCAAACCAAGGCGTAGTGAACACTCAGTCATTGGCTCCCCCTCAAGCTAACATGCAACCGCAACAACAAATCACTTACACTGCTCCCTATCAACCCATGTTTGACTCAGGTACCCACCACTTGTTGATGATGTCATCCACTGATGTCAACCTCCAAACTCATCGGAACCAATATGGATCCACCTTTGAATCCCCTCCCACTGATAAAACCACTAACGCTCATCCCACTGATCAGGCATTACGTATACCTCCACCTCCAATAGATGGCGCTTCCAAAGCACCTCATTTTCCACTTCGCTGTATCAACAATAACCCCAATGCGCATGCTGCGTCAAACTACAACATTGTAGACGACTTAGCCCAATCCCCCGCAGCCATGTCTGTGTTAGAAGTCTTGAAAAACTGCCCTTCCCAGCGCAAGACGTTACTCTCAGCCATTGGGGCTATTGACCCAAACGATTCGAATTTGATGGCATTTGATTTGGACCAGTCTGAACCCCGCCTTCCTTCCACTTTAGCATTCCAAGTTTTTGTTTTCGTTCGGAATCTAGTCATCCATCGGTGCATCATCGATGAAGGTGCCTCCACATGCGTTATGTCCACATTTGTATGGCAGAAGTTGGGATCCCCTACTCTTTAGCAGTCCACCACTGCATTACACACCTATGACGGTCATTCGGCTCAGCCCCAAGGTCTCCTAGCCAATGTCCCCATCCAGTTAGGTGGTAAAACCGTACTCATTGACATAGAGCTCATCAACGCCCAGCTTGATTATAACCTCTTACTTGGTCGCAGCTACATGTATGTTATGTGAGCGGTAGCTTCCTCTGTCTTTCGTACCATGATGTTCCCCCATGACGGACGCGTGGTCAAGATTGACCAACTTACCTACTACGATCCAAATGCCCCTGCTGCACCTGAAAATGTTCTCCCCATGGTTGAACAACCTATTAGTAGTACCGCTACATCGTTTGTTTCCTCCTTGGGACCTAGAGTTTACATAGACCTGCCGATGACATCCACCTTCCAATCCATTCCTCCCCTGTCATCTACACCCGAAGTGTCTAACTTATGTACCCTTTCCCACGATACCCAAACACCTAACAATCAACCACCCTTGTTGCCTAAACCACCATTGGTACCTAGCCACATTGGTGTTACACCCATCCACACAATCCCCTTCCTAGTCCCTCCCTCGGGAGTTGTAAGCTCCCCGGTGATGGCTACCCTTAGCCTCCCTGGGTTAACCTTGGGATTACCCGTATCATATCTTTCGCCTCCTTTTCCCCCGCCGACACCAAGCGTCGTCCTACAACCGGTGCAACCCATGGCTACTACCACTCAGCCACCCCCCGGTGTCGCTACCCCTTCATCCTCCATGAATCCCCCTCCCCCTCCCAAACCTACTGGGGGCAGAGGCCCCCAACCTTACACTGCTGTACCACCTCCCAAGACAGTCAAAAACCCCCCCGTGTTTCGTGCTCCTCCCAAATGCTCGTTGTGCGATGAGTTAGGTCATCCGACTCATCAATGTCCCCAATTACCGGCATTACAGGAACACATGCAACTGCTTGACGACGACCCTAATCTTCCCATTGTCAAACTCGACACCACCCCCAAGCCTCGCAATAAATCCCTGCGTACCAACCACCCCTGTGCCCAATGCGGTGTTTACGGGCATTACTCACATCACTGTCCCGATCTCCCAGATTACAGAGTAGCTCTTTATGAGATGAACAATCTGGATCTTGAGATGACACCACCCACCATTGAGGAGATACACCCCCCGGTCTCATCCCCTTATGGAGAGATTAACACCATTTATATGATCTCTTCAACCACTACTCCTTTGTCAACCGATTTGACAACCCAAACCTTCCAGACTGATGAGGAGATTCTCGAGGCTCTCACCGCCCCAGATTATCCCTGGGATGACATGCAACATCGTTCCTACTTCCTCCCAGAAGAATCCTCCTCTAGTACCGCAACCCAATTTGCGGTTGAATCCAAAGACTTCCTTCCCACCAAGGTCGACTGGTTTAAGGACCCTATTCCTGCTCCGGATGCCTTCGAGGAAGGTAACATGGCCAATATTTCACCCATCATCCAAATTGATATCGCTACCCCAGGAGTTACACTTGAACTCATAACTTTAGGATCCTCTTGCAGTGAGCATGAGATTGAGGAGTACAAAAAACTCTTCCAGGAATTTCTTGATGTCTTTGCCTGGTCCTATACCGAAATGCCTAGTCTGGACCCCGCCATTATAGAGCACCACATTGACACATGGCCTGATGTACCCCCCGTTTGTCAGAAACATCGTCCCATTCATCCCTCAAAGCTCCCAGCTATCAAAGCAGAGATTGAGAAACTTCGCAAGGCAGGATTCATTTATCCTATTGCTTATACCACCTGGGTTTCAAACCCCGTTCCCGTTAACAAAAAACAAGGCACCATTAGAGTATGTACTGACTTCAGAGATTTAAATCGCGCCTGTCCCAAAGACAATTTCCCCACGCCATTTATTGACCAGCTTATCGATGCTTGTGCGAGGCATGAAGTCATGTCTTTCATGGACGGTTTTTCCAGATACAATCAGATTCAGATCCGAAAGGAGGACCAGTACAAAACTGCATTTACTATCCCATGGGGCACGTTTGCATATCGCGTCATGCCTTTCAGCCTCAAAAATGCTGGTGCCACCTTCCAGCGGGCCATGACCTATTGCTTTCACGACTTGGTCCATATCTTGCTAGTCTACCTTGATGACCTTACAGCGCGTTCTCGGAAATGATCAGACCACCTTAACGACCTTTGGAAATTTTTTCTGCGTTGTCGTAAATACCAAATCCGCTTGAACCCACACAAGTGTGTCTTTTGCGTTCCGGTAGGCCAATTGTTGGGTTTCATTGTTTCCCAGAAAGGAATTACTGTCGACCCCTTGAAATTCCAAGCCATCTTAGACCTTCCCTCTCCTCGTACGCTCCGATAGCTCCAAAGTATGCAGGGGTGATCCAATTTTCTCCGTCATTTTGTTCTTGATTACACTACCACTGTTCATGGTTTTTTTCGCTTGCTCCGTACCCACATACCCTTTTTCTGGGATGAGCAAGCAAAAGCTGCATTCGGAGCCCTCAAGAAAGCTCTCACACAAGCCCCCTTGATCTCCCCTCCGGATTTCTCTCAGGACTTCATCCCCTACGTCTCGACATCTGAGCATGCTGTGTCCAGAGTTTTGGTTCAAGAAGATGCTTCTGACCAGGAGCATGTCATTTATTACGTTAGCCAGACCTTGTCTGGACCACCTCTATGTTACCCATATGAGGAGAGACTCGCCCTAGCTGTGGTATTCTCCGTCCAAAAATTGTGACACTACATTTTACTTAGTCATACCACAGTCATCGCCGACTCCAACCCCATGGTATATCTCCTAAGCCGGTGGCTACTGCAAGGTCGTGTTGCTAAATGGGTCATTATCCTCCAGGAATATGACCTTACTTTCAAAACCCCTAAGAGCACCAAATCCCTCGCACTTGCCCAGCTCATCACCGATCTGCCCTCCCTTCTACCATCCCCCCAAATCTCCGAGGAGTTACCCGACAACCACTTGTTCACCATCTCGTCTGATGACCCATGGTATGGTGACATTTTGTTATACCTTCACACACAAAATTTTAGATCCAACGTTACTCGAGTAGGACGCCGTCGTATCCACCACCAGGCCTCTCGATATCTCCTCTTAGGCGATGTCCTTTACCGGCGAGGGGTCGACACGATTCTTCATCATTGCCTTACACGCGAGGAAGCTGAACATGTCCTTAATGACTGTCATAGCAGCGCCTGCGGTGGCCATTTATCTGGAATGGCCACCGCCCAAAAGGTCATCCGCGCCGGATACTTCTGGCCCACACTTTTCACCGACTGCATCACTACGGTCAAGCATTGCCATAATTTCCAACTTTTCACCCCCAAAGCCCGGACACCACCTGCTCCGTTACATCCAGTCATCACCGTTGTTCCATTTTGTAAGTGGGACATCAACTTCATGGAGTGTCGACCCCCATCGGCCAATGGCCATAAATACATTATTGTCGCCGTCGATTACTTCACCAAATGGGCCGAAGCCATGCCTACCTTCAATTGTACCGCTGACACCGCTGCCCGTTTCTTTTTTAACCACATTATCACTAGATTCGGGGTTCCTAAATAGTTGGTCTCAGACCATGGTTCACACTTCAAATATTCTGTTTGGCGCGAGTTATCCACCCTCCTTAAATTCGAACATCAGTTCTCCTCTGCTTACTACCCCCAAGGGAATGGCCAAGTAGAGGCCATTAACAAAATTCTCAAAACCATCCTTCAACGCACCATTGACCGACATAAGTCCAATTGGCACCACATGTTATTCCCTGCCTTATGGGCTTACCGTACCTCTACCAAGACTGCCACTGGTTTTACCCTGTTTCATTTAGTTCATGGTGTAGAGTCTGTCCTCCCCATCGAGTGTGAGATACCTTCCTTACACATCGTCGTCGAGCTTCTCCCCGACACCTCCCCACTTGAGCAACGTCTGCTATCCCTCGAACAAGTTGATGAAGACCGTCATGCCACTCTCCAGACCATTGAATCCACCAACAACCACTCCAAGGCTGGTTACGACAAACAGGTACACCCTCGAACTTTCCATGAAGGGGACCTCATCCTCGCCTATGACCAAGCCCACGACAAAACTGGCAAAGGAAAGTTTGAATCCATGTCGCAAGGCCCTTACATCGTGCAGACCTGCCTCGGTAAAGGGGCATACATTTTAACTAACTCAGAAGGTCACCCTTTGCGCAACCCCCGTAATGGGTTGTATCTTAAGCGTTTCTATCCCTAGAATAACTCGGGGCCCCATCGGTCTGCATTGTACAGTTTTCTTTCTTTTTGTTTTTCACCTTTTTTACCGTGATATTACATTCATCATTTTTGCATGATCACAGATGGACCCTCTTCCACCTCATTACATTGGCTTCGCTAATGGAGCAAACCGCTAGTCTCCAAACTTGGCTTCTGGAGCATGGGTCTTATATTCCCATTCACACGACTTGATTCACCTTGACGGAATATGTAAGGCACTGCTACCAATAACCAGGTGGAGTATGATGCTGTGACCGGTCTCCTGACTGATGCCCTCCAGATGGGAATATGTCACCTTCATGTGTTCCTTGACTCCCAGCTGCTTGTCTCCCAGCTCAACAACTGCTACCAGGTGCGTGATCCCTGCCTCTTTAGAAAATTCCTACGCACAAAACAACTCAGCCGACAGTTTGAATCCATAACATTCACCCATGTCCCAAGAGCTCAAAATAGTGTCGCAGATCAAATGGCTAACAACATCCTAGATTGGCACATCCATCACACCATGTAAAAACCTCCATCATGCATTATCATCCCATAACATCTCATAAAAAAATGTAAAAACCCAAAAAGATTGCAAGGGGAATCCACATGCCTTTCATCACATAAGTATTTGCATCCATGTGCAACAAAAAATAAAAAACACATAACATACACAAGGGGCATCCATGTGCCCAACATCCTATACTACTTGCATCCACGTGCAGAACAAACATATCACAAACCATAAGCGCATCCACGTACGTACAACTAAAACATCATCGTAAAAAGGTGCATCCACATGCATATATATATATATATATATAAATACATGTTCATCAGCTATACATGTCCTGAGTACCCCCCGTACTCATCTATACACAAAAAATATCTATACATCTCATAAGATACATGCCGGAGCTACAAAACTCGGGGGGAGTCCCTTGCACTCCCTAATGAGAGTCATACCCTGCATCACTTCCTGCATCAGCCACCTCCGAGTCCTCACCTCGCTCCTCCTCCGGTAGCTCCTCATCCCCTACGGGCTCCTGTGTCTGAGCCCTGTCTGCTAGGATCGCCACCCGGATCGCAATCGACTAGAAATCCCGAGGTGCCCTCATACAATCCTGAACCCCATCTGAATCCATGTCCTGCCATCCCTCGTCGGTTACCCCAACTAGTAACCGATCCAGCAACACTCGTACGGACTCCAAAGTCCCCTCTGCGTCCCGATGACACACCTAGCCTCGACCAGGTAGGGCTGGTATCGCCACATGTCCCCTGCGCGCCACATGCCCTAGCGGTGGTCTCGGACCCACATCTGTAGATCACACATTAGTCAGTCACAGTCTATATCATAACACACATCATACATAAATCTTGACATTCATAACATGCAAGTAAATCAATACGTACCGTCTGGTCCCCATGCCTGTCCTGGTGCCCGTGGTGCCTCTGGGTCCCCGATGTAGTCCATATCCCTATATGGGTAGTCATCTAGTGGTAGTGGCATCTGTAGCCACTGCAGGTATAACTCCTGGGTAAAGTACCTACCCACCTCGCCGCCACCACGGCGGCACATCATCTCTCCCCACCGCACCATTCGCGGCTCCCTCAAACCTCCTGCCCTGATCGGTACCCGCGGCCGCAGGGTGGGTACCCTCTCCATGAAGAACGCACATAGGAAGGAACCATAGCAAAAACCCTTTCCAGATTCCTTCGCCGCTGTCAGCTGCCACTGAACACAGGTGAGGAACATCTGGCCCCACGCAAAGTAGACCCCATCTAGTACGCTCTCCACGAGCTGCATCTGGCCCCCAGACACCTTCTCCGGTGACTGGGACCCCAACATACGAACCACGCATGCTGCAATAGCCTGCACTGCAGGCTGCTGTAGGTATATCACCCGAAGTGCATTCCTATGCACCCTAACCTCTGGAGAACAGTACCGCTCCAGCATGTCCTCCATATCCACATCTGAAGATACTCGCGGTTGCGTATCCGCCACCCTACCCAGACAGGGCAACCCCGTCAGGAAATATATATCTGTCAGGGTGAGATCCACCCTCTCACCCTACACCCTAAACGCCTAAATGTCTGGCTCCCAGAAACTCACTAGCCTGTTCAGCAGCAACCCTATCGAACGCATCATAGGTACCTGAGCGAACTTCAACAGTCCACACAATCCCAACACCGCCCACACATGATGATCATCCCGGATGAAAGCCACTATCTCATCTGGGATATCCCGCTCTCTCCATAGTACTAGCAACATCCTGTCAAACACGCAAGGAAAACTCATCAGACTCATGTCAAAGAAATAAACCTTGCCCCCCCCAGGGAAGTCTTAACAACTCACTCCAAAATGCGGCTTTAGGCCCCCTTGCCGCGGTTTCCAACCGCGGCTGTTTGGCCCACAGTCGCAGTCCAAAATCGCGACTGTCAGTCCTGAACACGCGATACCAAACCACGTGTTCAGCCTCGGAACACACGGTCCCAGACCATGTGTTCCGCATCGAACCCCGTAGTCTCCACGCGCGTCATCCACCGTGGAACCCGCGGTCTCCGACCGCGGCTCCCTCCTGAAAACCCACGGTCCACCCCACGTGGACCATACAAATACCCATTGGGACCCACTACCCACACCCCGAACCCAAAAAACATGCAGGTATGAGTTTGAAAGAATACCTGTATCTCCCGGGTTTGAAATCCGCCGGTCGCATCGTCCAGAAACGCCACCTCACCTCTGGTCCACTCTGATCACTAGTCAAAGTCAAATAGTACAAATGACACTTGTCATATTGGACCCACTCACTATTTATAATCCGTTGACGTTTTCTTGTTTTGGCCATTCTGAACCCATACGGAGTTCGTTTTTCGAACCGTTTACACCACTGGAATCAGCACGACGCGACCATCATGATGGTCAACTCGTTCTGTTATTTTTTCCACATCATTTTTTGCACATTTTTTAGATGCCACTAAGTTGCCTCGGTTTGCGCACCACTTGGGTTGCTCTCTGTTTTTCACATATTTTATATCATCGAATTCTTTTTTCTGAGCCGGTGATGATGCTTGAGATTATTTCTCGCTCTCACCCCTAGATGTTTCGGGTATTTTTTCCAAAACGCCCACCGTCACCTCGTTTTACATGCCACATTGGCCGTTATCTATTTTTGACACTCTTTATATCGACGGATTCATTTTTCCGGGCTCATGATGATGCTTGAGATCATTTCTCACTCTCACTTGGTACAGTTTCAACATTGTGTCCCGACACCTTGCTGCCTCGATTTGCGCGCCACATCGGCCACCATCGGATTGTTCCACATTTTTACATGAGTCATTCACTCCTGTCATACTGCAACTATTTCGTTATTTTTCCACCATTCATTACCCCGCAAGGAGGCCCACCAGTGTTCCCCCCCACCCTCGTTCTTGGTCATCATAAATGTTCCTTGATTGAGCACTTCCTCCTTGCCTGGCCATTCCTTTTGTTCGGTATAATTTTATCCCTTTTTCGGGCCATACAAGTCCTTTACGAAAAAGGCACTTAGGGAGTTTCTGTTAAGCTCTTTTCTGACTCCTAAAACTATGAAAAGATCGCCGAGCAATCTTGCTTCCTTTCAAGCTCATTAAAGTACCTGAAAGGGCATCTATCTAGTATAAGTTTACCCCTTTTCCAGACCTGGTAGACTAATTACGAAAAAGGAATACTCTAGTCACACTGGCTAGAAGAGTTTTTCATTGCATCCTTTTATGCTTCTTTGGGCCTTGGAGACTAACACACAAAAAAGCAACCCCCTGGAGTCTTCGTATTGGTTTCAGACTCTCTAAAATTGAAAGCAACCACGAGCATGAACTGTCCTGTGCTCATAAAATCCACACCACAGTACCATTCCATCATTTCAGAGTCTTCTTATCACTTTCAGACTCCTTAAAATTGAAAGCAATCACGAGCATGAACTATCCTGGGCTCGTGTAAATCCACACGATAGTACCATTTTACACTCACTTCTTCTAGTTCCTTAACCCATGAAGAAGTCCCCCCATGCCTCCTGGCACTATGATCGATCATCTCGGCAGCACCCCCAATCAGGTCGCCTTTGTTCAGAGTAGTCTGGAGTCTCCTACCATTTTACACCAACTTGAGTCTCCCTCATCCCAGTCAATATCCTTGATCCATTACAGCTATGATCTCTTTCCCCTCAGTTAGTTTCATATGCTGCCTGATCATCCCCGCCATCATACTCTGAACAAAGGAAGTTTGAGTCCACCCACTCTACTTGCCCAGTTATCCCCCATAGTTTGTCAGTCCTAACATCAGTATTCTCACACTTCGGTTCTCCACCTCACGCTCTTGTCAAGGAAACATCATTGCCTTGATACTTGCAGGTCTCCCTCTGTCGACAACAGCCCCTCTATTCCAGAGGATAGACCCAGAGGTCCCTGCGCCTTGGACCCATCACCATCTGTGGTGAGTGCCTATGGATCATTTTTAGAGGAGTCATCATTGCCTCTCCGAATGGTTGTTTCTCACATGCTCGACTTCAACACCTTGATCGCATCGTTGAGAAATGTGCAGGGTTTATATCCCTTCAGTTATTGGTCGAAGACCCTGGATTTTCCCCGACTCTAGCACGTTGGTGAGTCACTTCTGAACCTCAGTTATATGTTCCCGTGGATGTCCGGGTTGCGTTGGCGATTGTATTTGGAAGCCATCCAGTTATATGCTTCCTTGAGTACCCAGTTCAGTCCCAGTTCCGTCCCAGTTCAGTGTACCATTGAGAGTATGACCCCTTGTCACTCTGATCTAGCAGCTCATCAGTTCCTTTGGTACCACACTCAGTAGCACTGTTGTCATTCCAGTGTATCAGTACTTCAGCTCAGACATGGTCAGCCCAGCAGCATGTCCCAGATTTGGTGTCCCCTCTGGACTCTTATGATGTACACAGTGGTTCCCTATGTATATTTCAGGTCCCCATTTTCGGGCCTCCCAGTTATTTTTTACGAGCATGGGTATGCCGGCCTCGTCCATATATTGAGATTCTTCCTCATTCAGTATTTGAGGTCATGTATATGTCAGGTCCCCCTCTTTTGGACCACATTGTTATTATTGTTTTATATCTTGATACGAGCATGGGAATACTCGCCTCGTCCATATGATCAGATTATTCCGCATCCATTATTGAGGCTATGTACTATTAGTTTTTGTAGTTGTTCAGGATCGTTGTTCCGGGCTCCAGTTTGTTTCTTCTCTTCATCACACCCGAGGAAAACCATTTAAAGACTTATGATGTCTATCGGCCATACGATGAGCTCCTTCCCTCACACATCAGGGGGCAATCTGTTAACACCCAAAAAGTGCTCACTACCTCATCTACCCCATTACATGACTCATTTGTCCATTTTCCTACCATATTTCCCTTAAAAACCCTGAAAATCCCACTAAAAAGCCTCCAAAAGGCCTAAAATGCCTCCAAAAGGCCACAAAACCATCAAAAAGCCTCAAAAAGGCTAAAAAACCCCCCTTTTCCCTCCATAAATATCCAAAATTCCTCAAAAATAGCAAAAACCCTCTAAAGAGGGAATAAAAAATATAAAATAATGAGGAAAAAGGAGGAAAAACCCTATACAGCTGACCTAAACCATTTGGTTCCCAAAACCATGGGCCAGCACTCCACCACCAAAAAACTATAAATAAGTGATGGAGACCCCTCATTTCATATCCACAATCAAGTATACCCTTACTCTGCCAAAATCTCTCTTAAAACCCTAGCTCACCCTTTAGCTACTTTCACCATTGAGAGCCCCTTTTGGCCCATTTCCACCATTGGAGAAAGAGAAGGAGCAAAGCTAGAGTTTGGAGCAACCCTCTTGGATCATTGCAAGAACTTCACCAACCTTCACATTGGAGGTAAAGCTTTAATACAAAAAACCATTTACATTATTTCTTTTCTTTTTATGTTTCATGCACATGCTTAGTATAATTTCCATTTTAATGCATTGTCTTTTAATTACTGTTTATTGAACTGCTATTAAGGAGTCCCTTCTCCCTAGTAGGTGCTCATTTGCACAAGCTAGGGGTAAAACCCTAGCTACACAATCATTCACCATTTCTAAAAAGATTCCAATCACTTCTCTCTGAAATGTAGCTGGTGCATTGCACAACCCAAAAGGAAGTACTCGGTATGCAAAAGTTCCCCATGGGCAGGTGAAAGTGGTTTTGTCTTGGTCTTCTAGAGCAATCTGGATCTGGTTATAGCCACTAAAGCCTTCCAAAAAGGAGAAATAATTTTTCCCAGACAAGGTATCAAGGACCTGATCGATGAAAGGTAAGGGGAAATGGTCCTTCTGCATTGCTTTATTCAATTCTCTATAATCCACGTAGACCCTCCATTTCCCATTCTTCTTTGGCACAATCACAAGTGGAGAAACCCACTCACTGTCTGAAATCGGGTATATGAATCCTGCTTCCAAAAGTTTTTGGATTTCTTCTTTCACTATGTCCCTTAGGTTTGGGTTCATCCTTTGTTGTGGTTGACATACAGGCCTGGAGTCGCTCTTAATATAAATGTGATGAGTGCACAGATGAGAAGGAATTCATTTCATGTCTGTGTACTCCCAAGCGAAATCTTCCCTACGCTGTTTCAGCAGAGTGACTAGCTATTCCAGCTCGCGAGGTGCCAAATTAGGATTGATATTCAATGTTTTCCATGGCCCAATTTCTACTGGAATACTCTTCGAATTCTTGAGTACTGGAATTATACTGGCATCACCGATTAGAGTTTCTTTTGTAATATTTTCTTGTTCTGTTGCAGCTAGAGTATTGTCCAAGATCTAATAGACATTTTTATTAACTGACGTGGGCTCACTGATGAAACTATTAATGGCATCATCCTCTGTTTCATCTTTAAATGTTAAGGCTCTCCCTATGGTTAATAATGGCTGCACACCTTCTTCCTCCTCCAAATCTACCCATAATGGAGTTTCTGCTTCTGTGCTTGGTCGAGTTGGAGGGTACAGGGTTAGGCTTTTGATCTCAGTTCCATCTGAAATGGTCACAGATCCTGACCGACAGCTGATACAGGCATCTGCTGTGGCCAACCACGGTCTTCCCAAGATCAGTAGGTGTCCCCTCAACTAGGATTTCGGTTGTAACACCAAGAAATCAACAGGGTATTCCCACGAGTCGACTGAGATCATGAGGTCATATAGGATCCCCTTAGGCTTGATCGTTGATCTGTCAACAAGTTCCAAAAGAGTAGGGGTCGACCGAAGGTTAGTGAGTCCCAATTTCTTCATAGTCTCTATGGTCATAACATTAATAGCTGCACCTAAATCTACCAAGACATTCAGAGTTTGTGTGCTCCCTATGTGAACTGTAATAGTCGGGTTCCCAGGGTCATTGTATTTTTCCACAGGGGCCTTCCCCATTATTAATTCTGAAAGATTTCCCAATACGTGGACAATGGGGGGGTCCCTGGGCCTTCTTCCTGGGTTCTGGACACACAAATCTCTAACCATTTGAGCATAAATGGGCACATCATGGAGGTCTTGTAACCGTGGAATTTTAACCTACAAAATTTTCAATTCTCCCACGAGATCAAATCGGGGTTGTTCCACTGTTTTCTGCAGGGCCAATCGTTTAGGGTATGGCGGTTCTCTCATCAACTGTGTAGGCTGTGATACTTCATGTGTTACTCTCTAAGTCTCAGCTACTGTCTCAGTTGGAGTATCATCATCCTCAATGATGGGGCTTGCTGAATTAACCATATTCTCATAGTGCTGATTCACTCCAGTTTCAATCACTGGGGATGAAATATCCTCAGTGATATTAGGTTCCACCACCCTTCCTGATCATAATTGTATATCATTGCAGGGAATCTGGGTGATGGAATACGCAGGCATGTTGGCATTCTCAAATTGGTGGACTACTTTATTGTTTGGGTTTGAGTTAGGTTGTGCAAGTAGATGTGGTCGAAGTGGTGCATTCATAGGTGCGGCATTGTTTTGGAATGGGAGCTGCGGTTGCTGAAAATGTTGGTGTTGATATTGTTGAGGAGGGTACTATTGATACTGAGTCTAGTGATGGGGGATGTTATTTTCTTGGTAAAAATTTCTCCAGTTGGAATTCCAAGGAGCTTGGTTTGACTGTTGTGACCATGGTGTCCATGAGTTAGGATTTTGCATTGGGTTCTGAGATGGATGCCATTGATTGTTGGAATAATGTGAAGGGAATTGTGTTATCATATTATGCAAATTATTCATTCCATTCATATTATTCAGAAAAAATGTTGGGTCTGTATTCATACCTTGGTCTCGAGGCTGCCATGGTTTCTTCTATGCCATGAAGTATGCTGGCTCCACATCTGGAATGGATGCCTACAGGAATTCTTTGACCTTAGGTAGTGAGGGACATTCCTTAGTATCATGCTCGAGTTCACATATCCTACATACCTCTTCTTTGTCCAATGGGCATTCCTTCAGTGGGTGATTTTTCCTACATTTAGGACAGAATACACCAAGTGTAAGATCTTCTACCACTTGCTTCTACTTTGCTCTCATGACATCTAACTCTGAGGAAACGGAGCTCATCATGTCTGTTTTAAAAGTCTCCAGTAAGTTACCTATTTCTGCTTGAGTGGCCCCTCTACTAGTTGACTTCTGAGTCCTAGTGAAGACATCCTGGTCTCGGTCTTTGTCTCGTTTGTTGGTTCTAGAGGATCCCCTAGAGTACCTTCGACATAATTCAACAATCTTTTCAAAAGGTTCCTTTGAGATATCCCCTTTTCCCAGCATATTTAACATATCAAGGCAGTATTCTCTAATTCCTCTTAGTAAGATGATCTTGAGCACATCCTTGCAAATCTCAGCATTACCAGATCTTTGTAAATTGTACAACAATTTTTCCACAAAGTCTTCCAAACTTTATTCATCCTTATGAACCATTTGAAAAAACTCCTCTTTTCTATCCCTAGTTCTACAATATTCTTGGTACCTAGAAAGGAAGGTGTTTTTCATTTGATCCCAAGTAGTAATGGTCTCACGACCCAGACTCATGAAATAGCGCAGAGCATTTCCTTTCAACGCAGCTGGGAATAACTTCAGTTTCTGTGCACTAGAGGTGTAATCATAGCTACGATAGAGGATATCAAACTCAAAAAGAAACTCATCAGGATCCTCAAAGGACTTACCATGAAAATTTGGGAGAACTAATGGTGAGATATTTTTCATAGGAGCTACTCCAGGTGTCTGGAGGACAGGGAATTCTAATGTAGCCACAATATTACTAGGCTGATTATTTTCTCCTTCTTCTTCCCGGTTATTTCCATGTTCGTTCTCTCCCTCATGTTCTTTACCAGCCATGGTTCTAGTCCAAAATTCAACAGCTTCCTTTATGTGTTTTTCCTCTGCTTTAGCTTCTTCTTCTCTTCTCCTCTCTTCTTCTCGCCTTCTCTCTTCCTCTGCTATTCGGCAAGTCTCCAACCATACTTCTTCAGTAACTCTGGTTCCTTTGATATGATAGATCTCCTCTCTATCTGGTGCACCTACAGTACTTTCCCTATCTTCAGGAGGTTTACTTTCTGCAACAGGAGTTGAAGGTCCCATTGTATTCTCCACTGTGGATGTTGAAAGTTCAAGATTGGGAGGAACAAAATTTCCCCTGCCTGTAGAGTTCCGCGGTGGTCTAGTGGAAGAATCAGCTCTAGCAATTATCTCATCAATGTATGTGTGTCTTCCCTGACCTGCATTACGACCTCGACCTCTTCCACCTGCAATGTTAGTATTAAAAGGGAGTTCCCGATTTGTTTTTCTTGTATTCATGCATGTTGTAAATGATTGAACTAAAATAAAATCAAATGAAACCAACTACTTTATGAAGAACCTGCAATAATTAATTAATGCAAATACATGAGATATCAGAAATAATAGACTCAGAATCACTTTTATATTGATCATGGGCCACTTTGAGGGGGAAACCTCCTTTGAGCAAGCTCAATACAATTAACTTCACGATGCCTTCAATGACCTCAACACACACTTATATACTAAGTCTATGCCCAATACTATGAGTCAAAACCATGGGACATATAATACTACGAGATGACTTACAAAGCATATGCATCCAATACTATGGGTCAATACTATGGACTAATATAAACTACGGATCAACAAATACTACGGGATGACTTACAAAGCATATGCATCCAACAACAATATACTAACATAGTAAAGAGAAGGGTTGACATAGGTTCCTAACATCCCCTCTCCCTTAGAAAAAGCTTTGTCATCAAAGCTTTGGTTGGAGAAAGTGCTGCAGAATCTGAAGAAGTGGTTCCCCGGTAGCATCCTTGAGTTGCATTTTGGGCCACTGACGCCTTTGGAGTGTCAAGGAGGATTGCTTGGAAGACTGTAGATGAAGAAGAACCCTATTAGCTACATGGAAAATGCGCTCAGAATGGTGCTGATCGGCTTGTTGTTTCAAGCGAATTCTTGCCATGTGAAGATTGTCTTGCAGAATGAGAAGAATCTGATCGCAGTTTCGAAAAACCGAGTCAATTTCATGAACTTGGGAGCTGTATGGAAGAAGAACTGGCGGTGGTTTTCCATAGACTTATTCATTTGGTGTCCTTTGAGATGTGCTATTGTACCACTAGAGCGCTTCTAGGAAATCCATAGAAATAGTTAGCCAAAGCTATGTAGGGATGGGCAAGGGTTTGAGCAATCCTGAAAGGAGAGTCATTTCACCCTTGTAAACTTGGAAAGTATCATCGTCAGCCACCATCTGTTGAATTGTCATTTTTAGTCCTTGCCAAAAGAAGTTACATTGTTCCCGATCATACATTTTGCAGAACCCAGAGTGCCTTGTTGATGAAGAAGCATGGTGTTCATAGAAGAGATAGCCCTGTTGAACATATTGCAACCAATTTGGAACAAGCAGAGAAAGACCTGTAAGAGAAACTAGGTCATCAATTGTGCGAGAAGGAGCATCTTCCACCATATTGTCCTTATCCTTCTTGTAAGTGATCACATAGGGATAACCCATGATTTGGATAACCCATTTCAGGTGTGTGGGGGAGGAGATCCATTGGTCCAGCAAATTTTCTAGACTCTGGAGATCAGTCTTGATGCATAAATAATTCCCTAATAGGTATGGCTGGCACTTCTGTACTGCATGCAAAATAGCCATGATTTCCTGCTGAGAGGTAGATGTGGCTAAATTCTTACCGGAAAGGTCTCTTGAAGGCAGCAAGCGCATTGGTTCATCAAAGATACCTGCATAGCTATCCAAGGGAGTAGTGGAGACTATTGATGGGTGCATGTGAATGGAATTGAGCTGAGCGATGACACCATGTGAATTCTTCTTAAGGATGTTTTCCAGGCGATGTGAACTGATGATGCAGAGAGACCCTGGTTGTAATCCCATAATTTTGTGTTGTGCCCCATTGACTTTAAACTGCATCCAAAGTTTAGCAAAATCCCATAAGATGGGGCCAAGTGTGCGTAACCATTGAACGCCCAAAACCACATCACATCCACCTAAGGACAAGGCAAACATGTGAGAGCGTAGGTTGAAATCTTCCATAGAGATACGCACATTGTGACACTTCCCCTTGCAAGGTAAGGTGCCCCCATTGGCAACCATGACTTCAAAGTTGGAGCAAGGATGGACAAAACAATCAGCCTGTTTGGCAATCCGAGGGTCAATGAAGTTATGAGTGCTACCAGAATCAATGAGTATGGTAAGAGGGAGCTTCTTGAAGTATCCCCTGACCTGCATTGTTTGTGGGGTGGTGACGTCGGTTACAGCATGGAGAGAGATCTCGAGTGGGTCGTCCTGAGATGGGGTGTCAACAGGCGGGTGTTGAATGTCGACCTGATCATCTACTATATTTGTAGCTTCTTCACCAAGTTCTAAGGCAGGCGAAGAATCTACATCCAAGAGATAGAGCTTTTGTTGAACACATCTATGTCCCCGAGTGAATTTCTCATCACAATTATAGCAAAGCCCTTTTTCTCGGCGTGCCTGCATTTCTATTTCAGACAAATGCTTGATAGGAGTTGGTTGAGGAGAAGGCGTGATGGGAGGTCGTTGGGAACCCATATTTCTGAAGGGAACAAAGGTGGGTTTGGAGCGTTGTTGAGCTGCGATCTTGTCCTCGGCCAACTTAGCCAACCCTAGGAATTCCATCATTGTGTTGGGACAAAACATTTTGACCTATGAGCAGATTTCATCCTTGAGACCATTGATAAAACAACTCTTGTAGAATTCATCAGACAATCCTTCTGTGTGATTGACTAGTTTCTCAAATTCCATCTGATACTCTCTCACTGTGCCAGTTTGGTGAAGTTTAGTGAGTGATCCTGTGAAGTCACCAAAAGCACTAGGACCAAAACGTGGAAAAAGGAGTTGGAAAAAATTTGTCCAGTTTGGCTCGGGATGAGCTTTGATGTACCAATGGTACCATTGAAGGGATTCCTGTTCCAAATGAAAGGATGCAAGTGGAACTTTCTGAACATCAAAAGTATTATGCAGACTGAAATATTGTTCTGCTCGGTATATCCATCCAGTCGGATCAGTACCATTGAAGCGAGGAAAATCAAGCTTCGGCCCATGAAAATTGCTGGAAGAAGAGAACCCGGTGGTTGCAAAAGATTCTGGTTGTCTGGTATTGTTCATGGCTGAATGCTGAATATGGAGGCTAAGAAATTTTTCATCCAGATCTTGGAGTTTGGTTTGGATAGCTGCAAGTGCTTCCTCCATGCTGTGTGCTCCTACACGGGTGACAACCATAACTAATTTTTTTTTATTTTTTTATTTTGTTTTAGGTGGAATGGGTAGAAAAACACAAACAGAAGCTGACTTAGTAAAGGGAAATTTTGATTGGGGAAACAATCGGATGGGTAATTGGGGTTTGACTAGATTTTGGACACTGTCAAAAGGATAAGAAGGTAAAAAGGGGGATTTCAGAAGCAGGGTGATAGAATGAGAAAATTTGGTAGAGAGGGACAAAGAAGCAGAATGTGGAAAGGAACTCTGTGGTAAAATTTGAAGGTGATTGGGTGAAATCTAAGGAAGTTATGGCAAACCCTAAAAATAGACAAATGTGGGATTTTGGGCTTTGGGAAGGGGAATTGGGGATAGGGTCCTTAGGAATGAAAGATGCAGAATGGGATGACAGGGGTTCCCCAAACATTTCAAGGGAAACATAGTGAAAACAAGGGAGATATGGAGAAAAAACTGAATTTTATACCTTTTTTTTTTCCAGAAATGGATCGGCAACAACGACGCGAAAGGGATCCGTAACAAATGGATCTGCAACGGTGTGGAAGGGATCGAAAATGGCTGAATCTGAAATGATGACTAGATCTGGAACGACTTTTAGAATAGATCTGAAACGGCTGGATCTAGAGCAGAGGTGATCGGCAACAGTTCAACTGAAAATAGATATGGACCCCAGGTATGTATGGCTTCCTAACCGTTCAAGTGTTTCACTCGGCCACCAATGTTGTCTGACGTCTTTCGTATTGGGGCAGTACCCCTCACTCCACGGCTCAGGTAAAACTGATAACTACTTTGCCACAAACGACAGCTCTTGGTTTACCTCACGGGTGGGAACTAGTCAATCCGGTAGGGGTCGTTTCCCTTTTCGCTGGCAGGTCCTCTCAATGGGCCAGCTACTTTTATATTGATCACGGGCCACTTCGAGGGGGCAACCTCCTTTGAGCAAGCTCAATACAATTAACTTCACGATGCCTTCAATGACCTCAACACACACTTATATACTAAGTCTATGCCCAATACTATGAGTCAAAACCATGGGACATATAATACTACGGGACAACTTACAAAGCATATGCGTCCAATACTATGGACTAATATAAACTACGGATCAACAAATACTACGGGATGACTTACAAAGCTTATGCGTCCAACAATAATATACTAACATAGTAAAGAGAAGGGTTGACATAGGTTCCTAACATACTTACTCTGTCTATCTATTACCATCCCCGGCAACGGCGCCAAAATGTTGGTCACCCTATATGTCAATTAATTAAAGCTAACAAATAGGATGGTCAATATAAATTGTCAAACCCAGGGAGGTCTTTTATTTCAATGGCAATAAGCATACTCTGTGCATAAACATGTCAAGCAGTTGATGAACTAATGAAGATAATAATCCTACCAGTCTATTAAGACAAACTCATCCCATAGAAGAACTAATCTAATTCACACACCTAGGAATTCAATTACAGCTACCTTCCTGTAGATATCAACCTAGCAGTTATAAATTTAAGAATAGAAATAAACTAGATTACTTTTGTAAGAAGTTAAATCCTATAATTATCAAAATACAATATTCAATCTTTACCAAAATGATCCATCTAATAGCTACTGTTACTCAATCACACTCTGCCTATTCTAATAAACCAATTGAAGATACAACAACAACCAGAATCTAAACATAAGCTTGAACTCTAACTGATAATTACTGGGAATCCTAGAAAGCATAAACAACTGGAAGATATTGGAATTGAGCTTGGTTGTTACAGCTGATTCGAGCACACATGCATTAAACTGAATTAACCTACATAGTCGACTGTCACACCACTATGTTACAGCTATTCAAGATGCAATCATACTACCAGAAGGAAAGCTAACCTTTGTTGTAGCTAATAGTAACATCTACATTAATTCCACACCACACACAGAAAGAAAGCTAAATTAACGTACCTACTTAAACCGGTTATCTTTGTGAGAAGGCGGGCCCTAGCCTTCTAACAGAGACGCCGAGAATCACAACAAATTAAGACACAGAAATGAAGAACTCTGCTCTCATATTAATGATGGAAATTGGTAGTCTCAGTGCTCTGTTACAACTTATACAAAATGGTAATTGTCCAACCCCAGGCTACGAGAACCTTCTCATATTTATACATTGAATTTACAGATCACGATCCACTAAACGCGTGCAGCAATGAAGATCTATGATCTTCATGCTTCGGAGTTACAACTAACTGTTACAGTCGTATTAAACGAGGCTGTTACTCATGAAGGAGGTGTTACTCCAGTAATCAATGGATCAATGGATTTGGCAAGCTGGAATGCGATCTGTCTGTTGCAGCTGGGTTTTGTTTCAATGGACGCCTGTTACAGATTCTTGTGGATGAATGCGCTGCCCCTTGGAGTTATGAAGAGATGGGGCTTTGAAGAGTAACAGTTGGCGCCACTTGGCTGATGCACCTGCACTTTAGACCTTGACTAAATGAAATCACATAGATCAACATAAACTAAGGACTAGGATCTCGAACCTTAACAATCTTAGGCATAAAATAAATAAAGCAATAACGAATTATACATGTCAATATCATTGGTTGATCTAGAGAAAGGGATGGACATAGCTTATGAAAATAGGATGTAATCAAGGCAACATGATGTAAAAAGGATGGCCAAAATGGGGCATTTCCTAGACCCAACATGCTTGATTCTGGTGCTTCAAATAATTTGATGCTTAAAGTTGTAGTAGAAAGTTTGGGTTTAGAGATAACTAGACCATATAAAGATTTATTTTCTTTTGATTCAAAGAAAGTAAAATGCTTGGGGTTAATCAAAGATTTGGTGGTGAATCTTACTAAATTTCCAATCAAAGGAGTTGTTATGGATGTGGTTGTTGCTGATATTCCACCGAAGTTTGGCATGTTGTTATCCAGATCATGGGCATCAAAGCTTAAAGGAACCTTGCATATGGATATGTCATTTGCCACTATTCCAATTCTCGGGGAGCATAGGACATTATATTTTGAAAATAGACTTAATTATGTGGTAAGTGACAGAGATGAACCTGGAACTCATTCTATATATGCAGTAGATACAGATTTGGGATCTTCAATTTTTTACAATGATGATCAATTTGAAGAGAAAATAGATTTGGTTAAACCAAAGGAAGATAATTTTCCAAGCAAAGAAGAAACGTTGTTGAAAGAAAATGTGAGACATTAGGGGAATTTTGAGGTAAAAAATGGGCCTCAAAACAAAAAATGTACTATCAAAATCAACTTTAAAATAACCAATCACATTCTAGAGAATGACATCATCTATAATAGTTGAGGTGGCATTGGTTGAGTTAAAGGTGTTTATTTGTCAAATTCTAAATGGGGAATAAAGACTCATAGTTAATCATATCAATGTTGTAAGTAAAGTACTCATAATGAAAATAATACTTATAAATTACTTTTGAATATAATATAAATGTACTAAAGTACTTTTAAATTACTTAAAAAGAAAAGTACTCTCTATATTTCAATATAAAATAAATTACAAATACCAAAAACATAAATACTTTATTCAAAATCAAATCTGTAATTACTTTTCAATGTACATAATATATACTTTTAAATAATAAATTATAAATATAAAAAAACATCAAAATCAAAATCATCTAAATACTTTTCGATACAAAATATATAATTTATACTTTATAATATATATATATATATATTAAATAGTATAATACGTATATTTATATATTTAATGTTTTTTATAATATATAATTTGTACTTTTAAATAATAAATTAAAAGTATAAAAAAACATTGAAACATGTGTAAATACTTTTCAATATATAATATATTATTTTAAATATTTACTCCTTATCTAATGAATACATACTATTCAACTTAAAAATCCATAATCGTTATGTCACGTGTTCTGACATAAAATAAACTAAATTAAATGAGAAGTAAATCCATTAAATTAATATTTAAAACAAGTACATATTATATTAATCTATTGAATTTTTAATTTTATATTTAATTAATAATGCATAGGTATATATGCAATGGAATACTTGTTATGGGATCATTGATTCCTATTAAATCATTTATGTTATTGAATTAAATAAAAAAAATAAAATTTATTGATTTTTTGATGAATATTTTAAAAATATTTAATTTTATTAAGTATATTTAAATAATGCATATATTTATATTAGATGTTTAATATATTTAAAAATATTAATAATAATATAAATAAATGATTAAGTTCGATTTATAAAAAATATAAATGTGAATTATATGAATATATGATTGAGTTTTATTTTTAATGAGCAAGTTAGATTTATATAATAAATATATACACTTAAAAAATGATAATTTATTCATATAAATTTACTTTATATTTGAAATTCAAAATTATAAATATATAGTTTTATAAATATATTTTGAATATTGAATAAGTTATATTTCAAAATTCAAACTTATAAGTACATTACTTTATAAGTACATTCATCATATTATATTTAAAAACAATTCATGTATTTAAAAGTAGTCTTACTTTTAGTCACATCAAATAATTTTTTTAATTGTTTTTATTTTAGACATATTTTCAATCTAATTTAACCATAGTTACATTGGTTGTAGTGTAAAAACTGAGTTGTAAATATATCTCCCCCACAAAATGTCTCACTTATAATATTTTATTATATCTCTTATGAGGTCCATTTTAGACCTCAAAATTCCCCTAATGAAATAAGTTACCTGGATTATGCATTTTGATGGATCCATGAGTAAAGAAGGTGCTGGTGCAGGTGTTTTGATAATTACACCAGATAGAGAATTTTTGATGTATTCCTTTAAGTTGGCTTTTGAATGCACAAATAATGTTGCAGGATATGAGGCATTGATTTTGGGGTTGAATTTGTTGAAAGATATGAAAGCAAAAAAGATTGAAGTGTTTGGAGATTCAGAATTGGTGATAAACCAAGTGAAAGCTATCTATCAAGCAAGACATCCAAGGTTGAGATATTACAAAAATGAAGTTTGGGATTTGTTAGAAAATTTCTTTGATGAACATGATGTCGTTACAATACCAAGGGTTGATGATTCAATAGCAGATTCTTTGGCTACTACTGCTGCAGCTTTCAAGGTACCCAGTTTTTCCAAGAAGAAATATGATATTGAGGTTGTGAACAGACCATCCATTCCTGATAATATCAGACATTGGCAAGTTTTTGAAGACGATCAGCAGATCAAAAGGTTTTCAAAAATGACATATGAGTTTACTTACAAATCTATTGACACTGGAAATGCTGAAGATTTTCCTGATGTACATGAATTTTATGAAGAACCAGAAAAGTTTAAAGAAAATATTGGAGGTAAGGATATAATTCAGTTGAAAAATAATGTTATTCCTAGAGTCCTTGTTCCATTAGAAAAGTTATTTGATAGGAATGATGTAGCTAAGAATCCGAAGGTAGAACCCAAAGGGGAATATGTCAAAGATTGTAACATCGGAACTAAAGAGAATCCCAAGATAGTGAAGATCTCAAATACACTTCCAGAAGAAGAAGAAAAAATATGTTGAATTGATGAGAGGGTTCACAGATATTTTTGCATGGAGTTATGAAGACTTAAAAGAATATGACACTTCTATAATTCAGCATACAATTCCAATCAAACCAATGAAAAACCTTTCAAACATAAATTGAGAAGGATAAATCCCAAGTTACTCCCAGTCATTGAAAAAGAAGTCAAAAAGTTGTTTGACGCCAAAATTATTGTGTCATTGAGATTTTCCAGATGGGTAGCAAATTTGGTTCCTTTAAGAAAGAAAAATGGAGAAATAAGGTTGTGTGTAGACTTCATAAATTTAAATAAAGTACCTCTGAAAGATAATTATCCACTTCCCAAAATGGATCATATTTTACATAAAGTTGTTGGAGTAGAGCGAATTTGCATGTTGGATGGATTCTTTGGATATAACCAGATTAAAGTTCATCAAAAAGACTGAGAGAAAACAACTTTCACCACTCAATAGAGAACATTCATGTATGCCAAAATTCCATTCGGGTTGATGAGTGCAAGAGCTACATTTCAAAGGGCTATGGACATTGCCTTTGCTAAAGAAAAGGATAAGTTTGTGGTAGTGTACATGGATGACATAACCATATACTCCAAGTTTATTGTAGATTATCAAAAACATTTAGAGAAGGTTTTCCTAAAATGTAGAAAGTTTGGTATATCCCTGAACCCTAAGAAATCTCATTTTACTATTGAAGAAGAAAAATTGTTGGGACATATCATATCAAAACATGGTATCAAGATTAATCCAGAAAGAGTATCGGCAATACAAGAGATTAGGATACCCAGAACCAAAAAAGAGGTACAATCTTTTATTGGTAGGGTGAATATTTTTAGAAGATTTGTTTCAAGTTTTGCAGAAATCTTAAGACATATTTCTGAAATGTTGAGGAAAAATAATGAGATTAAATGGATGTCTGAAGCTAGACAATCTTTCAATGATATAAAGAAATCCCTAACTGAAGCTTTGGTCTTAATTAATCCTGATTTTTCTAAAGATTTCATTATATTTTCCTATGTGTCACAACATACATTGGCTAGGATCTTATTACAAAAGAATCAGGAGGGAATCGAACAACCAATTTCTTTTTTCAGTAATATTTTGAGAGATGGGGAGCTGAAATACAACATCATGGAGAAACAGGCTTATGCATTGATAAAGGCATTGAAGGACTTCAGAGTTTACATATTACATTCACATACTATTGCGTATGTCCCTTCTGCAGCAGTGAAGGATATTCTTACTCAGCCTGATCCAAAAGGAAAAAGGGCAAAGTGGATTGTTGTGCTGTTGGAATATGATTAGGTATTAAACCCACAAAATTGATAAATGGACAAGGCTTAGCAAAAATGATGACTGAGTCTAATTGCGAAACTTTAGATATAAATTTCATTTCAGAAATGTCAACAGAAACAGTCGTTGAATGCCAAGTAGTTGAATATTTTTCCTTGTCACCATGGTACGCAGACATTGTATATGTTTTACAAAATTTGCAAGCACCTCCAAGAATGGACAAAACTCGATCAAGGTCAGTGAAAATGAAAGCCTCAAAATTTTGTATTTTAAATGAGTATTTGTATTGGAAATATCCATGTGGGATTTTGTTGAATTGTTTGTTGGAAAATGAAGCATAGCATATCATGGGAGAATTTCATAACGGTATGTGCGGAGGACATCATTCTTCGAAATCCACAGTTAATAAAATCCTAAGAGGAGGTTTTTACTGGCCAACAGTTTTTTCAGATGTGTACAAAGAGATATCCAAATGTCATGAATGCCAAATATTTGATGGAAAAGGGGAACTTATGCCTTTACCCGTAAAGCCAATTTCAGTGGAAGCACCGTTTCAGTAATGGGCATTGGATTTCATTGGTGAAATTAATCCAAATTCTTCAGGACAACACAGGTGGATCCTCACTACAATAGACTATTTCACAAAATGGATCGAAGCCATTCCAACCAGAAATGCTAATGAAACATTTATTATGAATTTTCTTGAAGAAAATATTTTATCAAGATTTTGTTGTCCCAAAAGAATAATGACAGACAATGCTCCAGCCTTTAAGTAAAAAAAGATGATAAATTTCTATCATAAGTACCAAATTCATTTAAATCATTCCACTGCATACTATCCTCAAGGAAATGGACTACCAGAGTCCTCGAATAAGAGTCTGGTAAGGATTATCAAGAAGCTGTTGGAGGAGAATAAAAGAGCGTGGCACACCAAGCTCAAGTATGATTTGTGGGAAGATAGAATTAGCACAAAGGGAGCTATTGGTGCTTCTCCTTTTCAGTTGGTCTATGGAACATAAGCGATATTTTCAGTTTCCTCGGGGGTACCAGTTATCAAATTGTTGCAGGAAGTTGCAGAAGAGCCTAATCACACCAAAAGAAGGATAAACCAGATGATAGAAGTGCATGAATTGAGAGAAAAGCATATAATAGAACTCAAGTGCATCAGGAAAAAATGAAGAAAAAATTTGATCGAAAAATTAAAGAGAGGGATTTTCAGATGGATGACTTGGTTTTGAAATAGGATGCTTGGAGATAGGATAAGCAAGGAAAGTTTGAACATTTTTGGAAGGGTCCTTATATAATAGCAGGATATCAAGGAGAAAATGCATTTATTCTTCAAGACCAAAATGGAGAGTTTCTTCCAGGAGGACCAGTGAATGGGTGACACCTCAAACATTATTTGTCTTAAAGATTCAAAAAAGAGAAAACTTTTGTACAATGTAAATACAATTTTCTTTGAAATATTTTCAGTTAAAAAAAAAGAAATTACTTTTAGAAGAATGAAATGATTACAGATTACAGGTCGCTTGCATAAGTTTAGGAGAATTTGGGAGTTTCCCAATGGATTAGGCACTTGGTCTACGAGGTTCTTTGCTACCTCACAGGGAGGATAGCATCCCCATTTGGAGCCAGTTGTTAGCACCTAGATTTTACAAACAAATACAGATGGGTAATGGAAAGAAATCCTGAAACTTTTTGTGAGGAATCCTGAAATGTTTTGTTTTTATGATCATTTGCTAAAGAAGTTTGTAAATGGAAGTGATAAGGTGAAAAACTAAAGAAATGTGAAAAATATCGACCAAAATGATCAAAAGGAACCCAAAATGATAAAGTCCGGAAACAAATATTCAAACTATTATTTCCCATGCAGGATGCACCATTGATTGAGCCCAAGAGAGAGATCAACGGTCTTTATGTGCTATCACATTGCCAAATAGTGCGAAGGTTAGAAGTAGAAGCAGTTGTGAAAGTTAAAACAACCTACCATGTGTCACCTTCAAAGTATGTCATGAGGAGGATAAGTGGTATTGCAAAACCGTTGGGACGTGATACGAAAATGTTCAAAGGATATCATGTTGTACACGTGGACCTCCGAGATAAGCGCTAAAGGAATCTAATCGTCAACAGAGAATGAAAGACTCAGATTATTCTAGAACTGATCAACGGTTATTAGTGATTGATGCATCAGGAAAAAGCGTAGATGTTAAAGGGAAAGGGTGGTTGTGGAAAACAAAATCACCCGGAAGGTGTCAACACCAGATTCTGTCGCGAGAAGGATAACTGGCAATGGAAACCACTTTAGAAAATCACAACACCACTTTGTGGATAGATGGTGTTAATAATAAATGACAAAGATTAGAGCATGGAATATTATCAGACGGTTGATGAAGACAGATTGTAAAGCATTAAGAACACATCAAATCCGATGGCCACGATTGATGCACAAGATATGAACAGATGAACAGATTGGTCGTTGGAAAAGAAGACCAAAGTATAAGGGAAAAAGGGTTATATATGTAACAGCCGACATGTAAAGTTGACATTTGTTCCTGGGATCTGTCAGAGTCAGAAGCTTCTAGACGTGTGGAAGATGAAGAAGGCAACAGGGCACTCTCAGAGGTTGCTAGTGACACGTAGGCTCTTTCAACTAGTTCCGCTAGTGATATAAATGTGCTTACTATAAGAAAATGGAAGAAGATTCGAGTTTAAACATGGTCAGGGTTAAGAGTGCTCTAGAAGATAGGGATTTTAATATATTTGATACAGAAATTCGGCTTCCTATTCCCGAAATTAAAAGAAGATTGAATATTTTACATACAGAAGGCATAGAATGTTTCAGCCGTCTTTTATTTTGTTCTGCCTCAACCAAATTATTCCTTTCCACGAATTTGTATCTTGGTGTGCGTCCAATTATTCTGAACCCCAGCAAGTTATCATGAATGCTCAAAAAAGTAGAATTGTTTGTTCCATAAAGTCGTTTGATGTGAGTAGTGCCTTTGGAATCCCTGCGTCCCAAGCTTCTGAGTCCGAGAGTTTTTCTGAGGAATCGATCATCACCCTATATCATCAACTTTCTCTTGAAATTCGACAGGCTTTTTTAACCACATGTCTCAAACCCGATTTGGAAATTGAAAGTACTCCATACCCTCTAGATATTGGTTTTTTCAATGACAATACCTAGTTAGTCCTTTCATTGATAGCTCAATTTTTAGGTCTTGATACTGATATGTTGGTGACTGAACTACAACTGAGTTTTTTATTTATAATAAGTGTCGGTTCACCCCTCGAGTATGAATCAGTGTCGAGTCTCAAGTTTGAAGAATTTTTAGAAGAAAATATTCACTCACAGTTAACAGGTTTGTCCAATACAAGATATTTCAAATTTCAATTATAGTTGATGAAAATGGTTATGTTCAGTAGTCAAGAAGAATTAGATTTTCCACAATAAGTCTATGCAGGTAATTTAGACAATAACATGCTCAATTACATTAATTATATTCTATCTGAGTTGTACAGAATGATTTTTGGAGAGGAATTACCAAGCGTTTTACCTGAAATGAAATCCTTAATGCAGCTAAAAAAGGAGGTAGCAGTAGGAGACTGGTTTCTATTGAAAGATTCTATAGTAATTAGATTGTATGGTTTTGTATATGAACCATATGTACTACCTTCCTTTTTAACTATGAGAATTTTCAGTTCGGAATTTGTTAGACAAAAGTTGATTTTATAAGATGAACATTTTTTGAAGTTCAAAAAGGGCTCTGATTTAAAATATCCATGGAAAATAGGCCCGTTTATTGTAAAAACCAAGGATGCTCTTCCAGATGTAAAAATATTGTTGGAAGTTATGGATTTCAAGAAAGATATAACGATGGAATATGATCCTCTTCATATTATTTATGAGAGGAGGAAGCTAAATAACACTAAAGCTTTCGACATCAAAGAAATAGAAGGATCATTAAGAAGAGATGTCAGTCCCAGAAGTACAGGTACAAGAATATAATTTTCAGGAAGCTAAAGACAGTGGATACACAAGTAAATTTCAGTCCAAAGTTGAACTGTATAAACAATATGGACTAAATAAACAAGCTTCCTCTCAGTTTGTTTATAGTTTTTTACCAAAAGTTAGAGACTTGTCAAATTCAGATGTTACTTTGGTGGCCAGCAGGGACATCAAAGAAAACACTTTAAACCTGGTAGTATCAACTGAGGTCAAATTGATTGAGATGAAAGTTAATTTAAAAAAAAAATAACAGTGCCAGATAAAATTCAGTTACACAAACAGATAGGAGAAGTGATATATGAAGATTTTGTACAAGCGACTTTGAAAGTTGCTAAATTGGAAGGTATTATAGGAAAAATGGGCAGTCAATTAAAACAAGAAAGACTGGAGAATAAATCCCACCAACAAAAAGTTAAAAAATTACAATTTGACTTAATCTCAAGTCATGGTGGAGGCAAGGTGAACAAACAATTGTTGATAGAAAAAGATAATTTGATTCAGGCATTACAGAAGAGGATGAAAATTTCAAATACCCAGTTGATCCAAGATCTTGAAGAAACAAAGCTAGAACAGGTAAAGGAAGCTTTGTCTAAAGAAGTCAATGATAGTAAAGTAGAGTTATTGAAATTCACTGAAAAGGGGGCAGAGTGGGAAAAAGATAAAATGAGTTTGAAAAGTCAAATTGAAGATTTCAAAGAAAAGTTGATGGTTTTAGCTCAACAGAAACCAAGTGCCAATCAGACAAGTGAAGATACTAATACAGCTGATCTAGTGCAATCTAAGTCTCAAATCAGTCTTAAAGATGTAGAAATTAAGGAATTGAAAGAAGATAAGCGGAAGCTAGAAGAGCAGAACCAGAAAGAAGATGAGGAAATAAAGGGATTACAAAACAAAAATAAAGAATTAGTTGATACGAATCAAAGGTTCATTTCCCAAGTGATTGGGCAAGTCCCAATGTAGGGTTGTAAACATATGATCTGGGATATTATTATTGGGAAAGCTACTAATCTTATACCTTATTTAAATTTCATAAAAGAAAAGGAAAAAATGATAAAGGAAGCCCTGAAAAATTGTACAACAGTAAAATAAAATCTAAATAAAAGACCGAAAGAAACAACTCGAAATGCCATGGATTTCCTGAGAGTTTTGTCAGAAGAAGAGTTAAATACAATGGATATCATAAATAGAATTTCAGTGATTGCTTGGGAAGAAGGACATTGGGAAAGTACACTCATGTAGAAAGCATCGAATCTCGCTGCACAGGAATGAAAAGACAAGTTACATATTTTAAGAGAAAGTTCGAAAGAGTCTTCCAAAAAGGATTACCTTCCTTTTGGAATGCAGAAGATGAATTAATCTCCCAGAATGAATACAAAAAATTGCTATTTGCAATAAGCATGAATCATGAAAAATTTCTGAAACTAACTCATGTTCTTACAGGTAAAGTATTATTAGAGAAGCTTGCGGAAGATTTCGAAATCATGGGTATGATGAAGAACCTAAGTGAGGAATTCCCTCCTATGTCAAATGAAGAAAGTGTAGAGCTAAAAGTCTTGGCAAAAGAAATGATATTGTACGAAACTATCATGACTGACCAATGGAATTATGTGGAAAGGTACGGGAAGATGAAATATACCTTATGTCCTTGAAGATGTTCGTTGAGCAATTTATTAAGAGATGTGAAGACGTTTGAAAATTTAAATTTGTAATAATTTTGTATAAATTTTGACTTAAGTGACATTTGGAAAAATTAGTTAAGATTATTCAGTTTTAGTTAAAAGAAGCAGTTAGGTATTGCTTCGAAGAAGTTTTGTATAAAAGACAATGAAAGTTATTGTTGAAAGGGTTGGAAACTTTTTGAGAGACAAGAAGTTTTGTATCGATTTGATATATTTTTTGATATAAAAGAGCCATACAGTGAATGACATATTTTTTATAGAATCAGAGATTCCTGTGTTGATCAAAATTGCAGTTTGTATCTTTTCTCTTCTTATATGTGCATGTTTACTTTTCTTTGTTATATCTTCCATTATGTTTTATATTCTATTCTCAGATGAAAGTTTATAATAAGTTGAGATTCATATATGTATGCCTTGACTTATTGGATAAGAGTGTTACAACGTAATTTTCCACCTTGTGAGCATCAACACCCTTTGGCCTTCAGGATCCATTTCATTGACTCAAATGTACTTTATGTCCTTCAGAACACAATATTTCCCTATTTTTCTTCCGGTATGCTAGCTATTACATTTTAGCCAGCATACCCCCGAGCTATTCCACTATAGCCCGCGGGTGTCAAGTAAAATGGTAAAAGTCACTAGAAAATTACTTTTTACTCCCAAAAAGTGGTCTTAGGGTGACGTTTGGCCCTCCATTTGCCCATAAATGCCTCAATGTGTCCTTTCGCTTACCTTTGGAAGGTTATATATTGAGCACATATCGCATATGGAAGGGAGGAGAAAGAGAGAGCAAGATAACTCTAGTGTATTTTTTTTGTATCTTGAGTCTACACTCATTGATCCTTGTTGTTGTGAACCCCTTATGTTCACCTTCCAAACTCCTTTCATAGTTTGAGTTTGCCATTCCATGGAGGATTGAAGTGGTGGAGGCATTAATGGACGACCTCACAATTAGTGTATTCTATGCGCTTGTTATGTATTGGGTGTCAAGACTAATTTGCAGGTTCAAGTGCATGAATTGAAAGCTTCAACGAGGATCTACATCGAACGTCCAGATCGAGGTTGGTTATATTCTCCATTGTTTTATCATTTTCATTTATATAGCATAGCATTGAGAATTGAATTATTTTCTGGTATTCAGCTGTCTGTTGTGGTCTACCCCAAGCCATACGAAGTTTTCTCTGTAAAAGAAATGGCGACTCCACTGGTGAAAACATCCATTTTTGGGGATTTTTGGGCATTATTCCTTGTTTAGAGTTGCTATGTATTGAGTCTCTGTGTCATTGATTGGCCATTAGGATACACTATAGAAAACAACCTTTTTTTGATCCATTGGTCTCTTTTTCTGCTCACTTGCTTTTCCCTGTACGCGGGTGAGCCTAGTCCTACCCGCGTCTACCCACCTCTGTCTTCACTATAGCCCGCGAGTACCCGCAGTTTATTCTTCAACAATAGCGTACAACTCTGGGGTTGATTGGTTTATGGCCTTTGGTTGTTGCTAGGTTTGTTGTGAGTGTTCCTGAGTCTTCTTTGGCCTTGTTCCTAACTGTTCTATGCCTTGTTCGTGACCATAACTCCTCTTTTCTCTTGGTTCTAAGCCCTCTTGGGTTTTTATCCATTTTTAATTTTTTAGCTCATTACATTGGACGAGTCTTACTATTTAGGATGTGCTAGGTTGTTTGAGTGATCTCCTCTGCATTTCTGTAACTAAATAGTGGGATTTTGCTTGCATTTTTCATTTCATTATATTGAAAAATACAAAAACATAGTTTTGCATTTTCCTTTTGCTTATAAGTGAAAATACACAAAAAAAAAACTTTATGTACTGCATTTTGCATCTGAATGCTTGTGATTTCATCTAGGATCTGTTTTTGCATTGAAAATATAAAAGAGTTTCATTTTTATTTCGAAACTGTGGGAATGATTTTCATTCTAGTGGCATTGTTTTTATTGGAGAGATGAGTCTAGAGTTTGACAATTTTGCATACTGTTGAGTCATATACATCATTAGTTTCACGACCATATCCTTTGAGTAACCATAGCCATTAAAATTAACGCTTAATCTTAAAATTCATTAGAACGATTTTTATTTATAGGGTACACCAACAAGAATAGGTTTAGAGTCTTGGAATAGATCATTGTGAGTTAACAATCCAAGACTACTAGACGAAACATTATGTGTATGAACAGGGAGTGGTGAAATCCATGTTATACATTGGTGTTCTCAGGAAGCTCTACTCAGACCAGAGTTAAGAACAAGGTCACGGGAGGTTGGTTGCAAAGATAACCCTCCAATACCGGCTGAACGTGGGAGATATTTCCAGGATTTGTTCGTATCTGGGGACTCTTGGGGGATTTGACCCTCTTGAGTTTCGAGCTTAGCTACCTTTCCCATACGACGGATCCCACCTACAAATGTCCCCCTGAGCATTCGTTATACTGTGGTGACCATAGTTTCCTTACCTAGGTATCACATAGGGTGCTTGCAGTGGTTATATTGTTTGTGTCCTGAGTCAGATAGGGGTTGGACAGCACAGTTGTTTGTTGCCGAGGGTTTCGTCCCTTTGCACGCAGTGAAGCCTGGGAACCTTTATAACTGATTTTGTTACCTCCGGCTACAGTTTGGGAGCCTCAAGCCTCTCCTAGGCGAGACATACTAGCTCGAGTGTTGGGAGCTCATTTAGCCACTCTATTTGTCTGCTCTTGGCTGTAGTTTCTCTAGGTGTGTGCTCTTGATTTTCTGTTTCTGATTGATATTTTTGTTGTTAGGGGACGCTTTGATTTTATAGTCTCTCTAGAGATATCGTGGCATGGAGTCCTGCTCTCCACTGATCTCATCGGTTGGCTGGTTTACTAGCTGCCGAGCTTACATGCCGTATTGATAGGGGACGCCGGAAGGCCCCCTCCAAGTCTTTGGATTCTTACGAAAAATATATCTCCGATGTCATGACTACACATTCTGAAATGGGATAAATCCCTATGAGTCCATCGGGTAGAGTCGAACACACTTCAGACGCCCCTACTCCTAGGGAGGTGTGGGGGGGTGATCCACCCGAGACCCAACCTAGTTTCTTTGGTCCGGATCCACCCGAGACCCAACCTAGTTTGTTTGGTCGAGATCCACCTGAGGACGACCCGTTCGATCCTTTGAATCCACATGATTTCCAGTATGGAATGCCAGAGTTACATGATAACACAGGTCCTATGACCAACGCTACCCCATTCTCTTTTGGTATGCTTGATTACAACACAGTTGATCCTTCTACTCTATTTGGTAATCATGCTGGCACTAGTCATGGTGTTAGCAACACTGCACCAACTGGGGGCACTACCCTCGTCAGGGGCACCACTTTTTCCACTCACACACATAGTATGGGGACCGGTCACATTCCTCCTAACAATGCAAAGGTTGGAAGACGACCACCTCCTAGGACTACCCATCCTAATATGAACACTGTTAGAAATACGACTTGCCATCCACAGTTCAACACACATGCCTCTACCCATCAATCGAGGACCACTTTTGCGAATGTTAACAATCCTCCCAATCATGGGGGTGGACACATACCATATAATTTTATGTCTACTACCGCTACTAGTAATTCTAATGTAGGAGGTGGGAATATACCTTATACTCATGGTCACAACACCACCATTCCTACTACTAGTAATACCAATGTTGGGGTTGGGAATACATCTCATACTTATGGTCACCACACAACTGCTCATGCTGCTAATAATACTTATGTAGGGGGTACGAACGTACCTTATAAACATGGTCATTACAACATGGTTCTTGCTACGAATAGTATGTATATGCCCCATACTTATGGTGGAAACCCTTACTACAATACAGTCGATGCTCGCCGTCATTATAACCCACCTCAATATGGTGCTCAAAATGCATATATACCTGCTTACTCTCATATGGGTCAGCTTGGAGGAGGTTATCAACCTTATGGCCATGGTCAAACTTATGGTCCGTCAGGTCCGTATAATCAACATTTTAATGGTCATGGTCAAGATTATGGTCCATCTTATACTTCGGTTCCATACAATCAACCTTTTATGGGAGCTTATAATCAAGATTTACAGTCAGAGCTCCCGTTCCTTGCACGACTGAATATTCTGGATCTTTCAAAGCTCACGAATGATCCAGTGTGTCACGATCCCAATTGGCCTTCGGTCCCTACCAAGATCCCTTCGAACATTCCCAAGTTTGAAGGGAAGAGTGGGGACGATCCGGGTGACCATGTCACAACCTTTCACCTTTGGTGCTCATCCAACTCATTGAATCACAATTTCGTTTGTTTGAGACTATTTAAAGGCACTCTCATGGGGGAAGCCACGAAATGGTATGTCGAGTTTCCTGGGGGCACTTATAGGGGTTTCAATGAGATAGATTTGGTTTTCTTGGATCATTTCCAGTTTTCGGTTCATTATGATACTGGTACTGAAATTTTGTCTACCTTCCACCAAAATAAGGTCACACATATTTTTGACCATGTTCAAGAGTGGTGTTGACGGAAGAGGCTAGTAAAAGCCAACATTCCTCTAGCATTTCTATTGGAATGGTTTCTCAAGTCTTTACTGTTAACACCCAAAAAGTGCTCACTACCTCATCTACCCCATTACACGACTCATTTGTCATTATTTCCTACCATATTTGCTTCCAGAACCACAAAATCCCTTTAAAAAGCCTCCAAAAGGCCAAAAAATCCCCCAAAAGGCCAAAAAACCATAAACAAAGCCTCCAAAAGGCTAAAAACCCCCTTTTCCCCCAAAATTATCCAAAATTCCTCCAAAATAGCAAAAACCCTCTAAAAAGGGAATAAAAAATATAAAAAAAGAGGAAAAAGAGGAAAAAACCCTATACAGCTGACCTAAACCATATGGTTCCCAAAACCATGGGTGAGCACTCCACCACTAAAAACCTATAAATAGGTGATGGAGATCCCTCATTTCATATCCACAATCAAATATACCCTTACTCTACCAAAATCACTCTTGAAACCCTAGCTCACCCTTGAGCTACTTTCATCCTTGAGTGCCCCTTTGGCCCATTTCCAACCCTTTGGAGAAAGAGCAGGAGCAAAGATGGAGTTTGGACCAACCCTCTTGGACCATTGCAAGAACTTCACCAACCTTCACATTGGAGGTATAAATTCTAATATAAAAACCATTTTTATTTCCATGTTTTGTTATATTTATTAATGCTCATGCTAGTTTAGAATTCGTATTGTTTTAGCCTTTTAATTACTGTTTATTGAACTACTACTAAGGAGTCCATTCTCCTTAGTAGGTGCGCATTTGCACAAGCTAGGGTGAAAACCCTAGCTACAGTTTTGGCGACTCCCCTTGTGTTCCTTTGAATTTCTGGTTATAGTTTTTAAAATTTTAGACGTTTTTAATTTTCTGCAATATTTTTCTGTTCGGATGTCCCTTTTGGCTGCCGTAAACCGCATCTTTTACCCTCTACAGTCGCATTCTGACCGCGTCTTTCAGGCATTTATCTGCGATCCGACCGCGGCTCTCAGACTGTTTTCGACGACCTGCCGGCCATTTTTTCAGTCTGTTACCTGCGATCTGACCACGGCTATTAGCTTGTTCGGGACGGTCCGACTGCGGCTGTTAACCCTTTTTCCACGGCCTGCCTGCGACTTTCGACCATTTTCCTGCAACCCATCAGTGTCTTTCGGCCTTTTTACCATGTCCCTCCTACGGCTTTCAGCCATTTTTCCGCAACCCATCGGCGTCTTTCGACCTTTTTACCCCGTCCCGCTTATGGCTTTCAGCCATTTTCCTGCAACCCACGGCATCTTTCTGCCTTTTTACCGTGTCTCGCCTGCGGCTTTCAGCCATTTTCCTGCAACCCGCCGGCGTCTTTCAGCCTTTTTACCCCATCCCGCCTACGGCTTCCAGCCATTTTCCTGCAACCCGTCGACGACTTTTTTCCTTTTTCCTGCATCCTGACTGTGTTTTTTGGCCAAAATCCCGCAACCCATCCGCGACTGTTGAGCCGTTTCCCACGGTCCGACTGCTCAGATTTGCCACAGCGGTCTGGTTTCTGCACTTTTTTCATTGTTTTTGAACCCAGCACTTTGCTGCACTATTTTCTGCACCTGCACAGCCATCTATCCTACCTGCAGCCATACTTCCCTACAGCCTTTTCTGCAGTATTATTTCTGTTCCATATACAGAATATTTTTAAAATTTCAGCATTTTAATTGAAAAGAGAAAATTTTGCATTTCAAAGTTTAATTTCTGTCTTGTTATTGTTAGTTAGAAAGTTGCCCACCCTAGTGGCACTTTTTACTTGGGTTCATCATCATCTCACACGCACACACTCTGACACCTAATTCAAGTGAGCCCTAGAAACTACTTAACACAACCAACATTCTAACTCCACTTGGGGAACACATAAGAATTTTTGTAGTTAGGTAGGATCGGGGTGATAGGCATCCAAATAACACCCCTCTGTTGCTTACACTTGAGACATAGCTGTTGTCCATTAGGGAACCAAAATCCCCTAGTATTTGTCGGCACGGTCACAACCAGTTTTTTAGAGGGCCTCTCCCCTAGGAGGGTTGAAGTTTCCAGACTGGTTCCGGAGGCCTGAGTGGAATACCGCAATCCATTCAGTAACCGAAGGCTACCTTTCGCAGTTCTCGGGGTATCCTTGTATGGGGATACCGCGGTGATAGAACCAAACGACAAATTCACCTTTTTTGGATGTGTCATGAACGGGGTATCTTAGTTTCCTTTCTTCTAGGATTGACTACCCGGTGTCCCTCCCGATAGGGGGATATCTTTACCCACTTGGCTCTACTACCCATATTGTCTGACTTGGATTTCATCACCTTGCAGAGGATATGTCTAGTTGAGTCAGAATACTATTTATCTAGGTGTTTGCATGCTCCCTTACCTCCTTTTGGTCTAGCGAGTCCACTATTTTTATTTTTTAGGAAACCTGTTGCTTGTTGGTATTCTGACCATTTCTGTTGATACTCCACTTATTGTAGCACAACTGTTACAGTAAGTGTTTTGAGTTGGTTGTTGGCCTAAGTGCCATATTTTTTGCGCTCTCCTTCTGCACACTCGGTTGCATTAGGGTTTTTGACCTGTTTTTCACTCAACACAACCCCCAGATATTTGACACCATCTATCACCATTGAGCCCTCGAGACATTCTCGGTGCCTCCGGGGCGAGCCCCCACAGCACGGTTCACTTGACACCACCCGTCATAGACATAGATCTTCATCACTTGATACCACTCATCATAGATCTCGAGCTTTGTCCCTTGACTCCACTCGTCAACGGCATAGAACTCTGTCACTCGATCTAGATGCCCCCTATTATACCTCTGATTTTGAGGCAGAGTCCGAGAACCCCATTTACACTGCACCAACCAGCCCCATGGCTGTCATGACTTCCACCCCTTTGTTTGTAGGGACCATTGGTGGAGCATCCACAACTACACCAGCTACTAAACCTGCTTTGGGTATGACCTTGATGGTGCCCGCATCTACCATTCCGATCACTGTACCCATTCCCGCAGCTGGCATACCTATTGCCACTCTATCACTGACTCACACTACACTTGGCGGTGTAGGACTGTCCCATACCACTTTCATTCCTCCACTTGGGGGCAACATCCCAAACTTTGCCCCTCCACTTGGGGGCATTGGCCCCAACATGGTCACACCCACTAGTATGTCACATCCTTCTACTAGTTTGCCATTCATGGCTAGCCTCAACCTTCCTGACCTAGCTAGATTGACTAACGATCCCATCAGACATGACCCTACGTGGCCTCACATGCCCACTAAGCTCCCTCCGACATCCCTAAGTTTGAGGGCAAGGCAGGTGAGGATCCCCAGAACCATATTGTGTCCTTCCATCTATGGTGTTCCTCCAACTCCATAGTGGATGACTCTGTCCGCCTCTGTCTGTTACAGCGCACCTTCACTGGATCTGTAGCTAAGTGGTACATCGAGTAGCCCCATGGGACCTATGCCACCTTTACCTCCCTTGCCTCGACTTTCCTATAGTTCTTTCAGTTACATGTCTTCTATGACGCGGGAGTTGAGATCCTACTGTCTTGCAGACAGAACACGGCTACCCACATCACTGACCACATTCATGAGTGGCGTCGACGCCGCAGCCTCTGCAAAATCAAGTTAGATGACCGAATCTTCTTAGATTGGTTTCTAAAATCCCTCCTTCTTGTCATTGCCAAGGATGTGGCATCCGAATGACTCCAATCTAAAGAAGAGACCATCCTCAAATCCCAGCAATTTGACCTCATTTATGCCCAGTCGGGTTATCTATATACCATCATACCTGACGCCCCTCGTGGCAATTCCTCCCAACACGATGCGCCGGGGGCATCCCATGCCGCAGACGGCATCATTGGCCGTGTTGCATCGCATCCCGAACCCTTTTCCATAACACGTCCTAGCCATGGCCCCAACATTTCACGGGCTACATCTCAATCTGGAGCAACCAATTCGTATGCTCCCATGGCACATCACCACCATACCCACGAACCCTCATGTCCACCTCGGTGCTTTGGTCATGCACCTTCCGCTTACGCCCCCCCCGTCACACCTCAACCATATTACCACCCATAGGCTACACCAGCTCCTGTGTCCTCTCAAGCCCAACATGCTTATTACCCACCACAGGAAGCCCCTACAGAAAACCCACAACCCGCTCCACAGACATATCAGCAACCCCCACAAGGTTCAGACCCTGCAAAGCCTCCACTTGCTTATTATCCACTGCAGCCTGCTCCCACACCTGCACAACCCCAGAACCCACCTGCTGCCCAAGGGCAAGTGTATGCCCAATAGAATCCGCAGCAGAACCAAAACCACCAGCGCCAACAAGGCCAGCAGAACCGTGGCAAAGGTCGTAACCGTGGGAACAACCAACCTACAAACCAAGGCGGTCAATCTCCAAATCCCCCAAACAACAATAACGCGGCACCTGCCAACCAGAACCCTGATCAGCCACCCAAGCAGGCCAAAAATCCTAATCTGCGAACAAACCATCCTTGTTCTATTTGAGGGGTCTATGGCCACTACACACACGCTTTCCCACATTCAGAGCGAGCTTGGAAACTCTGGACTGATGATGCCCATCGTCAAGGGAACGTAGCTCCTCAGGCGGCACCCAACCGCCCACCACCTCAGCATCAACCTTTGGTGCTGTAAAACCCCTTACCAACCCAAGGCATAGTGAACACTCAGTTGTTGGCTCCCCCTCAAGGAAACGCGCCACCACAAAAACATATCACTTATGCCACTCCTGACCAACCCATGTTCGATTCAAGTACCCAACACTTGTTGATGATGTCATCTGCTGATGTCAACCTCAAAACCCATCGGAACCAATATGGCTCCACCCTGAAGCCTCTCCTTCCGACAAAAACACTAATGCTCATCCCACCGATCAGACGTTATGTATACCTCCGGCCCCACTCGATGGTGCCTCCAAAGCACCTCGCTTTCCACTTCGTCACATTAACAATAACCCCAATGCTCGCGCTGCGTCAAATTACAACATTGTAGATTACCTAGCCCAATCTTCCGTAGCCATGTCTGCGTTAGAAGTCTTAAAAAATTGTCATTCACAGCACAAGAATTTCCTCTCCGCCATTGGTGCTATTGACCCAAATGATTCACAACTGATGGCAGTCAATTTGGACCAGTCCGAACCATGCCTGCCTTCCACTTTAGCATTCCAAGTTTTTGTTTCCGTTCGGAATCTTGTCATCCATCGGTGCATCATCGATGAAGGTGCCTCTACATGCATTATGTCCACATTCGTTTGGCATAAGTTGGGATCCCCTACTCTTCAGCAGTCCACCACTGCGTTGCGAGCCTACGACGGTCGTTCGGCTCAACCCCAAGGCCTCTTAGCTAAGGTCCCCGTCCAATTAGCGTGTAAAACCGTACTCATTGATATAGAGGTCATCAATGCCCAACTTGATTGTAACCTCTTACTTGGCCGCAGCTACATGTATGCCATGCAAACGGTTGCCTCTTCTGTTTTTCGTACCATGATGTTCCCCCATGACGGACGTGTGGTCAAGGTCGACCAACTCACCTATTACGATCCAAATGCCCCCGCTGCACCCGAGAATGTTCTCCCCATGGTTGAACAACCTGTTTGTCGTGCAACTCCCTCATTTGTTTCCTCCATGGGACCTAGAGTTTACTCAAATACGCCGATGACCTCAACATTCCAATCCATTCCTCCCCCGTCATCTGCACTCGAAGAATCTAACCTATGTACCCTTTCCCACAATACGCAAACACCCAACAATCAACTGCCCTTGTTACCCAAACCACCATTGGTACCTAGTCACATTGGTGTTACACCCATCCACACAATCCCCTTCCCAATCCCTCCCTCGGGAGTAGTAAGTGCCCAGGTTATGGCTACCCTTAGCCTCCCCGGGTTAACCTTAGGATTACCCGTGTGGTATATTTTGCCTCCCATTCCCCCGCCGACACCAAATGTCATCCTACAACCGGTGCAACCCATTGCTACTACTAGTCAACCACCTCCCGGTGTCACTACCCCTTCATCATCTACAAATCCCCCCCTTCTTATCAAGCACACTAGGGGCAGAGGCCCATAACCATGTACTGTTGTACCTCCACCCAAAGCAGTTAACCCCCCCCGTGTTTCGTGCTCCCCCCAAATGCTCGTTGTGTGATGAGTTAGGCCATCCGACTCATCAATGTCCACAGTTACATGCATTGCAGGAACACATGCAAATGCTTGACGACGACCCCAACATCTCGGTTGTTGAACTAGATCCAACCCCTAAGCCTCGTGATAAATCACTGCGTACTAACCACCCTTGTGCAATATGCGGTGTTTATGGCCATTACTCACATCACTGTCCCGATCTCCCAGATTACCGAGCAGCTCTTTACAAGATGAATAATTTGGACCTTGAGACGGCACTCCCCACCATTGAGGAGATCCACCCCCCGATCTGATCCCCACTGGAGAGATTAACACCATTTATATGATCTCTTCAACTACCATTCCCTCACCAACCGATTTGAAAACTCAAAATTTCCGCAATAATGAGTAGATTCTTGAGGCTCTCTCTGCCCCAGATTATCCCTAGGGAAACATGCACCATCGTTCGTATTTCCTCCCAGAATACTCCTCCACCACAGCTACCCAATTTGCGGTTGAGTCCAAATATTTCCTTCCCACCAAAGTCGACTGGTTTAAGGATCCTATTCTTGCTCCTGAGGCCTTTGAGGAAGGTAACATGGCCAACATCTCACCCGTCATCCACATAGATAACTCTGACCCACCTGGAGATCTTGAAATCATTACATTAGGAGCCTCCTACAGTGAGTATGAGATTGGAGAGTACAAAAAACATTTCCAAGAGTTCCATGATGTCTTTTCTTAGTCCTATACCGAAATGACTGGTCTTGACCCCGCTATCATAGAGCACCACCTTGACACCTCTGAGTCAAGGGGCATAATAGATTACCTCGATCCTAGGATAGGGGGCATGATCAATCATTTTGAACCTTCCCCATCACATCTATCTCAGTGTTTCAATGATCCCATTGTTCAAACCAACACATATGTGATCCACAATCACAAACCCCATGCGCATAGCATGGGGGCAGGTCATTAACCCTACTCACTTTTTCACATGTGTGATCTCAACCATTTTTGAGGTCACGTGTCACTTGTATATATGATTTGATTCGATACACCTAGTATTCTTTCCCCACGGGTAATCATTTCTCCCCACCATTGCATCCTTGGCTTGGTGGGCTCACCTTTAGTTGCAACCATTTTTTAACCTAGTTATTTCCTTTGACCATTCCGGAGTCCTTATGAACTCCATTTTTTGCACCATTTGCACCGCCGGATTCATATTTCCGTGCCCATGATGATGCTTGAGATCCTTTCTCGCTCTCACCAAAAACATTTTTAGCATTTTTTAGACACCACTAGTTGCCTCGATTTGCGTGCCACTTTGGTTTCTCTCCGTTTTTTATATATTTATATCATCGGATTGATTTTTCCAAGCCCGTGATGATGCTTGAGATCATTTCTCGCTCTCACCCCCATATGTTTCGGGTATTTTTTCCAAAACGCCCCCCGTTGCCTTGGTTTGCATGCCACATCGACCGTTATCCATTTTTGACACTTTTTATATCATTGGATTCATTTTTCCGAGTTCATGATGATGCTTGAGATCATTTCTCGCTCTCACTTGGTACAGTTTCAACATTGTGTCCCAACACCTTGCTGCCTCGGTTTGCACACCACATCGGCCACCATCGGATTGTTCCACATTTTTACATGAGCCATTCACTCCTGTCATACTGCAATTATTTCGTTATTTTTCCACCATTCATTATCCCATAAGGAGGCCCACCAGTGTTCCCCCCTACCCTCGTTCTTGGTCACTATCAATGTTCCTTGATCGAGCACTTCCTCCTTGCCTGACCATTCCTTTTGTTCGGTATAATTTTATCCCTTTTTTGGGCCGGACAATTCCTTTACGAAAAAGGCACTTAGGGAGTTTCTGTTAAGCTCTTTTCTGACTCCTAAAACAATGAAAAGATCACCGAGCAATCTTGCTTCCTTTCATGCTCATTAAAGTACCTGAAAGGGCGTCTATCTAGTATAAGTTTAACCCTTTTCTGGACCTGGTAGACTAATTACGAAAAAGGAATACTCTAGTCACACAGGTTAGAAGAGTTCTTCATTGCATCCTTTTATGCTTCTTCGGGCCTTGGAGACTAACACACGAAAAAGCAACCCCCTGGAGTCTTCTTATCGCTTTTAGACTCTCTAAAATTGAAAGCAACCATAGGCATGCACTATCCTGGGCTCATACAAATCCATACGATAGTACCATTCCATTATTTCAGAGTCTTCTTATCGATTTCAGACTCCTTAAAATCGAAAGCAATCACGAGCATGAACTGTCCTGGGCTCGTATAAATCCACACGACAGTACCATTTTACACACACTTCTTCTAGTTCCTTAACCCATGAAGAAGTCCCCCCGTGCCTCTTGGCACTATGATCGATCATCTCGGTAGCACCCCCAATCAGGTCGCCTTTGTTCAGAGTATTCCGCAGTCTCCTGCCATTTTACACCAACTTCAGTATCACTCACCCCAGTCACTATCCTTGATCCATTACATCTATAATCCCTTTCCCACTAGTCAGTTTCATATGCGGCCCAATCATCCCCGCCATTATACTCTGAACAAAGGAATTTTGAGTCCACCCACTCTACTTGCCCAGTTATCCCCCACAGTCTGTCAGTCCTACCATTAGTACTCTCACACTTTGGTTCTCCACCTCGTGCTCCTATCAAGGAAACATCATTGCCTTGCTAGTTGCAGGTCTCCCTCTGTCGACGACAGCCCCTCTATTCCATAGGATAGACCCAGAGGTCCCTGCGCCTTGGACCCATCACCATCAGTGGTGAGTGCCTACGGACCATTTTGAGAGGAGTCATCATTGCCTCTCCGAGTGGTTGTTTCTCACATGCTCGACTTCAACACCTTGATCTCATCGTTGAGAATCACGTAGGGTTTATATCCCTTCAGTTATTGGTCGAAGACCCCAGATTTCCCTCGACTCTAGCACATTGGTGAGTCACTTCAGAACGCCAAGTTATATGTTCCTGTGGATGTCTAGGTTGCGTTGGCGATTGTATTTGGAAGCCATCCAATTATATGCTTCCTTGAGTACCCAGTTCAGTTCCAATTCATTGTACCATTGAGGATATGACTCTCCGTCATTATGATCCAGCAGCTCATCAGTTCCTCTGGTACCACACTCAGTAGAACTATTGTATTTCCAGTGTATCAGTTCTTCAGCTCAGACATGGTCATCCCAACAGTATGTCCCATATTTGTGTCCCCTCTGGACCCTTATGATGTACACAGTGGTTCTCTATGTTTCCTATAGGTCCCCTTTTTTGGGCCTCACTGTTATTTTTATGTATCTTGATACGAGCATGGGTATGCCCGCCTCGTCCATATATTGAGATTCTTCCTCATTCATTATTTGAGACCATGTATATTTCAGGTCCCCATATTTTGTACCCCATTGTTATTATTATTCTATATCTTGATACAAGCATGGTAATTCCCGCCTCGTCCATATGTTCAGATTATTCCTCATTCATTATTGAGGTCATGTACTTTCAATTTTTGTAGTTTGTTCGGGACCGTTGTTTCGGGCTCTAGTTCATTCCTTCTCTTCTCCACACCCCAGGAAAACTACACAAGACTTATGATGTCTATCTGCCATACGATGAGCTCCTTCCCTCACACATCAGGGGGCAATCTGTTAACACCCAAAACGTGCTCACTGCCTCATCTACCCCATTACACGACTCATTTGTCATTATTTCCTACCATATTTGCTTCCAGAACCACAAAATCCCTTTAAAAAGCCTCCAAAAGGCTAAAAAAACCCTTTTCCCCCCAAAATTATCCAAAATTCCTCCAAAATAGCAAAAACCCTCTAAAAAGGGAATACAAAATATAAAAAAAGGAGGAAAAAGAGGAAAAAAGGAGGAAAAATCCTATACAGCTGACCTAAACCATATGGTTTCCAAAACTATGGGCCAGCACTCCACCACTAAAAACCTATAAATAGGTGATGGAGATCCCTCATTTTATATCCACAATCAAATATACCCTTACTCTGCCAAAATAACTCTTGAAACCCTAGCTCACCCTTGAGCTACTTTCACCCTTGAGTGCCTCTTTGGCCCATTTCCAACCCTTTAGAGAAAGGGAAGGAGCAAAGCTGGAGTTTGGAGCAACCCTCTTGGACCATTGCAAGAACTTCACCAACCTTCACATTGGAGGTATAAATTCTAATATAAAAACCATTTTTATTTCCATGTTTTGTTATGTTTATTAATGCTCATGCTAGTTTAGAATTTGTATTGTTTTAGCCTTTTAATTACTGTTTATTGAACTGCTACTAAGGAGTCCATTTTCCTTAGTAGGTGCTCATTTGCACAAGCTAGGGTGAAAACCCTAGCTACATTTACTTCCATATATTGCTAAGGATGTTTCGATGTCCGGCATTGTGTTTGAGGAACAAGCCATCTTAGAAGTCCAACAGTTAGATTTATTATATTCTCAGTCTGGCATTTTGTATGACATTATTCCTAATGCACCGCGAACACAACATGAGCCCAAGTCAGTTCCTGGACCACATGCTGATGTCATCGTGGGATCTAAAAGTACTCGACCTATAGATTTGGTTACTAATCAAATGCAAAATTTGTCGCTTAACCAATCTACTCTCGGATAGGTTCACACCTTGTCCACTTCCACTCCATCGTCTGATGTACATACTGTGCAAATCGACGAACCCATCACGTAACCAGCAACCTGGTGGTAAGAAGAAGGGGAGAAACAACCGTAAGGGTGGAAACAATGGGAACAATAATATTAATCGCAATACTCCTCAAAAAGAGAACACCAACCCTCCTCGGGAAAGCGAAAATGATGGTGGGGGCCATAAACCTAGACGTAAGGTGAAATTACCTTGCAAGCTTTGTGGGGAAGATCATCCTACTCACTTATGTCCTCGAATAGAAGAAGCATCGAAGCATCTGGCATAGAGCTCAACTGTGTTAAAAGATCCCCTTCCTTATCATCAGAACATGGCTTCGCATGCTCCCACTACTGGTTATGGACCTAATGAGACTGCAACGCTTTCCTCCAATACTAGTGGCTATGGATGCGTGAATATGGTCCAATCAGAGGTTAGTGTTGCTACTCGTCAACGCGATTATGGTGCACCACAACCGAATTTGGGGAATGAGCCTCCCCCTCCTCCTGATAACTCTTTGCATATCGAGAGGTCCTTTATTATGTCATGAATACCGAAAGGTGTTCTTAAGCGCTCTACGCATAATCCCAATGCTCGAGCCGCCCATAACTACTCTATTGTAGAATATTTGGGACAAACTTCATGTGCCATGTCGGATCTTGAAGTCTTACAAGTGTGTCCTTCTCAGAGGCATGCCCTTTTGTGTGCTTCAGGAGTTTAAGATGGGGCGAGTCCCAATGTTATCAAATTTGACAATACTGATGTTCAACCTCGCTCACCTTACCACATGGATTTTTGAACCCATGTGGAGTGCCTTTAGAATTTAGTCAAGAGAACGGTGATTAACGAAGGTGCTTCTGCGTCAGTGATGTCTTTATCCAATTGGAAAGATATTGGCTCTCCTCCCCTACTAACGTCTAGGACCATGCTCACTGCATTTGATGGTCAGTCATTTAAGTCGCATGGGATTATCCTTTCCCTTGTTTTCCACTTGGGAGGTAAACCTGTTCCTATTGAAGTCGAGGTGGTTAATGCGCCCATCGACTACAACCTTCTCCTAGGTAGGAATTGGATGTACGCTATGAAAGTTGTCGTGTCTACTGTATTCAGATTTATTTGCTTTCCACATGAAGGCAAGATTGTGACAATCGATCAATTGGATTTCGTTAGTCCTTCTCCCATAGCATCCACGGGATCAGTGGTCCCCCAAGTTACAGATTCTCAGCTGGCAACTGGGAACATGGGTGTCGGATTGTACCCTGAATTGATGGGATCTTATGATTTCCCTTCACCCATTAATTTTATTGGAACCATTTACGACAATGCGTCTCCTCCATTGCATAATGTACCATTTCGGACTTCATATTTTAATGATCCATGGACTTTACCGTCCACGAGTTCCACGTCTGGAGACATTGCATACATCGGGATGTCTATGACACTGTCTGTTGCTGAGCTTGCTTATCAAGATATTCAACAAGCCACGGTAGAGCTGAATCTCCCCTCTTCCCGGACAGAAGAGGAAGATACCGTTATGTTGCCGATTTGGGCAGCCGACTCGTCTTGTTCGCACGATTTCCTTGATGGTACTTTACCTTTGGATGAAGCTATTATTGAAGCCATGTATGGTAGTGAGAGACCCTGGGAAGACATGCATCATCGCTCTTATTTCCTTCCCAACCTCGATCTCGCCGAGAAATAAATGTTTAGGACGACTCTTGCAGAGATGGTTGGTCACCTTGTGGCTCTTTTTTGCTCACATGAGATTTACGCAGAGGGGAACATGGCTAATATTTTCCCAACTATACCGATAAACATCTCTCACACTCCTGAAAATATTAGGAATGTTTACATCAGTGATGATTGATCTTCTGAGGAGGTTTTCATTTACACCGAGTTGTTTACAGAACTTCGGGAAGCTTTCACCTAGACATATGAGGAGATGTCATGAATAGACCCCAGTATTGTCGAACATGAGATTAGAAAGTATCCTCATGATAAACCAGTTCGACAACGTCTTCTTGATGTTAACCCTAGAAAGGCAGCTGCTATCAAGGCAAAGGTGGAGAAATTGCTCAAGGCTGGTTTTATATACCCCATTCCCCTTACCGAATGGGTGTCAAACCCCGTTTCTGTGGATAAGAAGCAGGGAACGATCCGTGTATGCACTAAATTTAGAGACTTGAACTGTGCATGTCCAAAGGACAATTTCCCCACTCCATTCATTGATCAGATCTTGGATGCTTGTGCGGGAAGTGAAATTGTTTTGTTCATGGACAACTTTTCAGGGTGTAACCAGATCGAAATCAAACTCGAGGACCAACATAAGAATTCTTTCATTTTTCCTTGGGGTATGTTTGCATATCAAAAAATTTCCTTCAGCCTTAAAAACGCCGGAGCCACGTTTCAGCGTGCTATGACCTATGCCTTTCACAACCTTAAACGTATAATGGAGGTTTTCTTGGATGATCTTGCTGGCCATTCTCGTAAGAGAGTGGACCACCCCAAGCACCTCCATTTGATTCTCGAATGATGTATATGCTATAAGATTCGATTGAATCCCAATAAATGCATCTTTGCTGTGAGGACAGGTCGCCTTCTAGGATTCATAGTTTCGAAAGAGGGTATCATATTTGATCCTCTTAAGGTTGAGGCATTACTTCGGTTTCCTCCTACATGCAACTTGTTACAACTTCAGAGCCTCCAAGGGAGAGCTACTTTTCTACGTCGCTTTGTAGTGAATTCTACTAGTCTTACCAAAGGTTTCGCATGCTTGTTGAAGAAAGACACACCATTTATCTGGGATGAGCAAGCCCAGTAGTCTTTCGATGCCCTTAAGAAAGCTTTGGTATTATCCCCTTTGCTTAGTCCACCCAACTTTGTGAGAGATTTTATACTTTATGTGCTTGCATCTCAAGAGACGATTGGCATGGTCTTAGTTCAAGTTGATGATGTGCTCATGGAGCATGTGATCTATTACCTTAGTCGAAATCTAGTAGATGTTGAGCTAAGATATAATCACGTGGAAAAGTTGGCACTTATGACTATACATGCAGTCCAACGGTTACGACACTATATCATGCTTAGTAAGACCACAGTCATAGCACATATCAATCCGTTTCAGTTCGTGCTATCACGACGTCTTATAGGGGGGAATTACAATAAATGGATTGTGATCCTTCAGGAGTTTGATCTCGATTTTGCTTCAGCGAAGTGAGTGAAATCCTTGGTTTTCGCTGAGCTTATGTTGGACCTTCCGCGACTTGATGAGGACATTGTCCATGAAGATTCCCTTGTCGATGAGCACTTATTTCTTATCTTGTCAAAGGACCCTTGGTATGGGGATATCATTATATATCTCCAAACTTTGAAGTTTCCTTCGCACTATTCGCAAGATGAGCGACGGCCTGTGAAACACCATGCTAAATATTATAATATCGCGGTGACACTATGTATCATCGAGGAAAGGATTCTATTCTCCGTCTTTGTTTGACTCACGAAGAAGCGAAGCATGTGTGTAATGATTGCCATGCTGGAGCATGTGGTGGTCACTTATCCGGGCTTGCATAGCCCAATGTATTATGCGAGCTCGTTACTTTTAGCCTTCAATCTTTAAATATTGTGTAAACGCTGTGAAGAGATGTCACCCTTTCTAGGTGTTTTCTCGGAATATACACTCGCATCCAGTGCCCCTTCATCCGGTCATCCCTGTCGGTCCCTTGACCAAGTGTTGGTTGGATTTCATGGATTGCAAACCAGCTTTGGCTGGGGGGCATCACCATATCATAGTGGTCGTGGCCTACTTTTCCGAATGGGCTGAGGCCATGCCTACCGTAAAATCTGATGGTGCTACAGCAACCCATTTTGTATTCAATCAGATTATTACTCGGTTCGGTATTCCGAAATAGATTGTCGCTAACCTTGGTAGTCACTTTTAGAACAAAATGATGGAGGACTTGTCACTCAAGATTAGGTTTTGTCAAGAACACTCATCTTCTTACTACCCCCAAGAGAATGGTCAGGTTGAAGCAGTCAATAAGTCTTTAAAGACCATTCTCCAACGTACCATCCAACAAAGCAGGAACAACTGGCATATTATGTTATATCCTGCTTTGTGGGCGTATCGAACCACAATCAAGACTGCCACCGAGTTCTGACCATTTAAGCTAGTACACGGTGTGGAGTCAATTTTGTAATGCCCATATTTTGATTCGGAATATTTATTAGTTAGACACACCATACTTTACTTCTTATATATTTTTTCGAACTCAGCTCGACTGAGTAAACTATATTGGACCTCATTATATGATGTTACTCTGTCTTATGATTTCACCATGATTATGATGTTACTATGTTATGCAGTTATGCTGTCATGATTATCATATGATTTCCTTATTTTACAATTGCAGTATATGTTTATATGTTTTCCTTAATGAAATGTGAAATATATGATTCGGTACGTGGATACCATCTTCTTATATGAATTGCTGAAATGTTATATGTCATACGCATCTATGATGAGCTAAAAAGTTACATGAAATAAAATGATAACATGGATCAATTGGCGATCAATGGAAAATGCTTTCTATAAATTGTATTTTGCAAAACACTAACCTACAGGACACAGGGGCTATGGGATAGCCAGTTACTTGATCTGATATATATTGGAAAGGAAAAACATGTTCATACAACAAACCTTAGCAGCCAAAATGAGGATACGATAACACAAACTGATAATCCCGATAGCAGCAAGTATGAGTTGATAAGGGCGTAGGCCCAGTATGTTGAGAGGGATGGATGTGTTTCCCACCCTATGTTTCCATGAGACCCGAGGTTGTGGGAGGGCCGTGCTGAGACACGCTCCCCATGTTGTTGTGATGACGATTGTTGGATGCCTGCTAGGGGAGGATAGGTCCACTGTTCAGCCGACGCTATCGCTCTCAAGTTCTATGTGGTCAGATCGGTGAGTCCGACATCCACTGTTGTACTAGCAGAGGAAGGATAGGGAGGATGCTGGACGTAGGTTATGAAGGGAGGATGTGTTAGTTAGCACTGTTGGGGGTTTAGTATTCCTTGATTCCGAGTTAGTGGAAGTAGGCACCCTTCCTGTACTTGATTGATTAAATTAATGTAAACATAAAGACAATGATGTTAAATCGTAAAGGGTTAACTGTTAAATAACCGAGGATGTTAAAGTAATTATACTATAGATTATGCTTGCTCGTCTGCATGGGGGTAGATACTATTGTTAGTTAGCAAGTATGCTTAGGCAGAATGGGGTTTGTTTATAGTACATGTCCGACATGTGCATACACTGGCCATGCATGCACACCTTGCACGTGTACAATATTACTGGTGTATAACATACTTGTCATGCTTGAATAGTAGTATAAATGTCATAGATAACTCAGTTAAGGATACATCAATCAACTTAGGTAATGAATGGTTAGGTTGTCAATGTGTAAATAAGTGAATTAGTAATTATATGAAAACATTGTAATAATAAACTAAGACAAGTATCGTCAGTTAACATTGTCATAGAAGAACTGTTGTGAATAGGGTAATGATAGTGTCTAAGTAATTAGTAAAATTGTTTAAGCCCTCACAAGTGCTTTGTTTATAAGAACAAGGATGCTATGTTGATGATAGGGTACCCATGTGATGAACAAATAATTAAGAATACTATGATTGATTCACCTTTTATTATTGTCAAAGGGTGATTTAATTATTATTATTAATTAATAAATGATATTCCAGCAAACATTTATATCCCTATCGTAACAAATGCAATATAAGTAAGATTTAAAATATTGATTTATAAATTAATATTGTGTGATTAATTCCATTTCAAAAGTTAGCCATAATAAGATAATCATTTTTGGAATAAACGTGATGTGATGGAAAATGGATATTTAATTATTCAATGTTAATCTTGGAATTTAAACCTCAAGCTAAGTAGTCTCGACGGATAAGGTGGATCATTAAGACACATCATGTCCAAGTTGACAAGGGGGCAACTAATTATATAATATTTTATTAATTACATTAATAACATTAAAATATCAAGGATGGCGAATAGGCTTGTATTTAATGAAACTTGTCCCGAATGGATAACCTTGGGGTGATAATTCCCACCGTAATAAATAATTACGACCGTCAATCCAAAACCAAATGAATTTTCCATAAGAGTAATTAATTATACATTTTTATAATGAGACGTGGATGAATGAACTAGGGAAAGGAGTAAAGGTTTGAGGGGCTCGAGAGGGGGAGTTTGGGGCGGTGGAGTAAGCCCAAGGTCTTCTCGAGGATGGACATGTATATAGAGGGGGAGAAGGTTGAAGGTTGGGGGGGTTTTTTTTTTGGTTTGGGGAAGAAAGAAGTTGGGAGAACAGAAAGTTGGGAGAACAGAAAGGTTTTTGAGAACAGAGGGAACACTGCTCTCGGGATTATCAGATTGTGGGCTCGGGGGCTTGGAAATCCTTTGATTTCCAAGGGCCAGCAAGATTATAGCTGGTCGGTAGGGTGGACACTTCAGTTTGGCTGTCTAAGGGGTTATACAACCTGCTACAACTTACGGTTAGCATCAGCATCAGGTAATTTCCGTTATTTACAATTATGCTTAAACTTACTGTAAACATGCATCACTTGTTATTTACTGATTTACTGAGTTGTGAAACATATTCTTATGCTAGAACATGATTGTTGGAAAGAAAATATTGGTATGTTTGTCTATTTTAAATTACGAATGTAAGGTGATAAAAGAAAACACGACAGTACACTAAATATTATTTAGGCACATAGTAATTCTTAGAAATTTACTTCCATAAACTGGTAAAGTTAAAACGTAGAAAATTAAACCTGAAATTTTACACAGTGCTCTGCTGTAAAAACCAGAGCACTACAGATGGTATCAGAGCCTTTGTTCAGACTCTTGAACCTACAGGCCTATTCATGCTTCACCTAGAAAATTTACTTGATAATTTACCTACTTGACCTCCAGCCATAGTCATCCTTCAAGGTACCTGCACAACGATAACAACAATTACATTAAATATATATATATATATATATATATATATATATATATATATATATATATATATATATATATATATATATATATATATATATAATCATAACTTTTGATGCATATAATAACAAATAACAGCTAAATAGAAATACCAGTAGTGTCATCAGTCTTCCAAATAAAAAGAAAAAAAAAATAATAATAATAAAGAAAGCTTCTAGAATATGGTAGGTAAAAAAAAAAAAAAAAACACTATTTTGTACAGTATTATTTACTCTCTCTTTTTACAAAACAGCGAAAAATTATCTCTGCTCTGCTGTGCCTGAGGAACATTCGCCAATGCATGTGAATCAAAAATATATATAGATAGATATGTAACATTTACACAATAATCTATTCAATTCAAAATTTAAAAAATAAAAATAAAAAGTAAATAACACAGCTTTTGGGCTATTATACTACAAGAAAAATAATCTCCCATCCATTTAGGAAAATTTTTTTTTTTTAAAGAAGAAACATCTCACTCCAATAAAATAGTGAGCTATTTAAGTTATTTCATGCACACAAAGTCACCTTCCTTAATTCTGCATTCTAGTTCTAATTGAATATAAGAATTCTCTGAGGCAACAATTGTTAACATAGAATGGCTGCGTCACACCTACATATTGTTTTGCTGGAAGTCATCAATTACATTAATGGTTAATCTCTAAGATCCGCAGTAGCTGAAAATGATGGTTATGTATAGGCAACAGCATCATTACCTGAGGTGCTACCAACCTGCGAGGTAAAAGCTCCTCATGATTTCTTGCACAGAACTCCCAATACAAAATCTTCAACTCAGGATTGAATATTACCCGTAGCCGACCATTGCGTACGACACGAAGCTGCTCAAAAACACTTTCTTGGGTGGCTTTTCCATATTCCAATACCGTTAACCCTGAACAGAGTCGGTATTCTTGTGGCATATCCACAAAAAGAAGTTCATCTATCACTCCACTGTCAAATTTGATCTTGCACAATCTCGGAAGTACCTCCACAGTTGTCTCAAATCCCCGCCCTGGCTTTGATCCACAGATCTCACATTGCCACACATCCTGCCTCATGCTTGTCAGTATCAACTTGTCATCAAAAACAATGATAAAAGGTCTTGAAGAAAACTTATAGTGAATACTGCCTATCAAATGTTCATTATGCTATAGAGGGTTTTAAATCATAATCATAGATTTCTGAAAAGAAAACTAACAATACAAGTTCCAAGAAAATGTAAAAAAAAAAGATAACAGAAATTTTACAAATAACGCACCATTGCAGCTTGAGGAAAAACCCCAAGTGTGTGATGCCCAACGTTTCCATACAAAGATAAGCACCACCTCTTCTTTGCATTAGGAGCAAAGAACTCACCCACAAATGTTCTCCAATAAACAATATTGTTATCAGGAGGACGATGTCGTTGATGGTAAATATATTGCATCAGCCTGCAGGAACACGATCCACTCTCCATGGCAGGCTGCTTTGTCAACGATGTGGGCTGAATGTTATGTTGTTGCATGTGATGTCGCAACTGCTGTTGTTGTTGCTGAATATGAGACCGCTGCAAGTGCTAGGGCAGTGACTGTAGCAACTGCTGCTGCTGATGGTGCTGTATAATTCTCTGCTGCTGAATAAGTGCATGCAGTTGTGGAGAAGAATGTCTTTGCATGGACTCCTGCCTTTGAAGCTGGGCATTAGCCAATACATTTTCACAACAGTATCGACCCCTGGCAGACCCACAACAGCTGCTCACGAATGGCATGCAACCTTCAAGCGTCAGGCTCACATAAGAGCATTCGTCAGGCTCACATAAGAGCATTCCTCCAGGCTCACATAAGAGCATTACCAGTCGCACTCCATCTCGTCAGCGCAGGACACTGACTCGACTCCATTGTATACGTTTATATGAACCAAGCAGTTCTTTCCTCCGAGCTGAGCACAACCAACCACGATACAAATGTATTTGGGTTATATGCACGAGCCAGAACGGACCTCATTGAACGGTAAACCCCTGGAAGGCGTAAGAGGCTGAAAATCACCATATCCACCACCTAGGTTGGATTTCCGTGGACTGCCAGAAATTGAAATAGAATAAAGCCACTGAGAATACGAAAAACTCAACAGTAATCAGATAAACACCCTACAATAGCCATAAAACACCCGAAATGAAAGGGTAAATCCCGTTCATTCTTTACAATAGCAGACAGTAGTATTCTGCAGTAGAAAAATGGAAAGCTCCTTCCTTTCTGAAACCCTAAGCGAGCTTGCATTTGAGTTGCAGCGCTAAAACTCCTGGAGAGAGGGTGAAAATGGCCGCGCCTTGGGGATTGACTCTATTTAGGGTTTCCCCCACTTTCCGAGGGCGGTGGGTTGCTTGGAGAGACCGCGTGTCCTTCATGCACACTCGCTTCTTGCATGGCGGTGAACTGACACGAAGAGCCGCGTGGCCATACCTTTTGCTTAGCCGAGAGTCGAGTGAAAAGGGCTAAGCGGTCGAGTAAATTTTCCTTATTTATTTTTATTTTCATTTTATTTAAAAAAAAAAAAAAATTAGTTTTAGTGTTATAACCTAAGTTTTGGCAAATTTCGTATATATATTTATATAGTGTTAGTATCATTTTATTTAAAAATTAATTAAATTTTGTATACGTTTATATCGTGTTAGTGTTGCTTTATTTAAATTTAATTTCGTATATATATTTATATAGTGTTAGCATCATTTTATTTAATTTAATTAAATTTGGTATACATTTATATAGTGTATAACCTAAGTTTTGTTAAGAATTAAAATTTAATATTAAATTTTTTTTTTTTTTTGCCGAGATTTCAACTCCTAGTCGAAGGGATGAAAGAGACCCGAAAAGTCAAAAACAAGACACCATTAAGACCAGCACGACGAGCTGAACACCATGACAAGATTGTTAAAAAAAAAAAACGACTATAGATTTTACTGCGCTAATCCTGACAATCTGTTATCTCATGATGCAAGTTATTTCTTATGCATAAGTATAAGTGTATGAATACCTACATTTTAGTTCCGCGTGTATTTGATTGAACAACTAAGGACGTGATTTTATTTTCAACAAACTCAGGAACTATCATGGTAACAACACGCAGAGGTCGAGGTCGGGGTCAAGGTCGACCACCGTCACCACCACCTCCGCCACCGCCAACACCGCCACCACCAACCTCAACACCAGAAATGCAGATCATAATGAGGTCATTGGAGGCTATTATGACCACGATGAATAGGCAGTCGGAAAGGGCCGCCGAGGTGGAAACCACTCAAGTGAGTCGAGAGAACTTTGAAAGGGCACATGGCCCAAGACTGGAACCGCTTCAGGACATATCGAGGGAGTTACAAAAGATAAAGGTTCCAGAGTTTTCTGGAGGACGACCCGGTAAGCATGCCGAAGCATGGCTGGAAGGCATGAAGAGATGCTTCGCATTGAATGAGTACACATCTAGTTCCAAGGCTAGGATGGCCGTCTTTCAGCTTAAAGGTGATGCTTTGAATTGGTGGTCAGACCTCGAGAAGCAGTTGCACCTTACTCCTCTTACAACTTCTTGGGAACTGTTCGAGGAAAGGTTCCACATGAAGTATTTGCCAAATTATTACAAGGAAGAACAGGCAGGTGCACTCCATGCCTTAGTACAGGGAGACAAGACGGTGGAGGAGTATGAATCTCGGTTTATGGAACTGGTAAAATATGTTCCTTACCTGGATGCAGATGATTGTCAGGTAGAGCGTTTTGTGTATGGACTTAACTACAAGATTAGAGCTGCTGTGCGGATGTGGAAGCCAACTTCAGTTGCCATGGCAGTTGAGTATGCTCGTTATGCAGCTGATATGTCAGATGGAAAAGGGGGTAGTAAGTTGACAGGAACCAATCAGTATGTTACAGGGAAGGCGTCACGCCCTTACTTCAGGGGAGGACAATCTAGGCCTCCTCCTTACGGTAACAGGTTGACACCGAGGGGTAATACTTCAGTTAACTCAATCTCGCAGGCATCGTCCGCAACCCACCAAAGCCAGGGACGTACACAGGGAAGTTCCTATAGAGGAGCAAGGGGTTTTAGAGGAACCAGGGGAAGGAACTCATCTCAGAGGATTCCTTCGAGCAACATGCAAGCCCCTCCCAATCTCTCTTGTTGGGGATGCGGAGGTCCTCATTTCCAGCGAGACTGTCCCAAGGGTCAGTCAAGCAGCAGGCACAGGGAAGGAAAGGCACCCATGGATAGTTCGGGTAACAGTCATCGGATTCATGCAGCGGTACATAACCACCAGGCAGAACATCAGTCTACCGTAGTAGAATCCACTGGTAATGTAAACAATGTCAAACTTAAAATTTTGTTTGATCCAGGAGCAACTGACAGTTTTATTTCACCATTTGCACTAGATAAATGTGGGTTGGCAGCCTACGAGCACGATGATTTCAAACTGGTTGAAATGGCTTCAGGAACTAAGCAACCAGTAGGTCTTAAAGTGAGAGGTTGTGGGGTTGACTTAGGAGTTTTCACCACTAAGTTGGATGCTTATGTCACCAATTTGGGGACTTATGACCTCATTATTGGCATGGATTGGTTAGAAGACCATAGAGCTTTCATAGACTGCTATGCAAAGAAGGTGTTGTGCCTCGATGACGAGGGAAGGAAAATTCAAATCCAAGGCTTGAAGAGGAAGGTATCCCTCCGTTTCATCTCTATGGTGAAAGCTAAGCGGTGCCTAAGTCAAGGATGCCAGTTGTTCGTAGTGGAGGCCGTGAGCGATAGTAAAGGACCTTCCTTGAATTCTTACCCAGTACTTTCTGAGTTCAAGGATGTCTTTCCGAAGGAGTTACCAGGACTACCTCCAGAAAGAGAGCTCGATTTCACAATCGAACTAAAACCTGGTGCAGAACCTATCTCAAAAACTCCTTATAGAATGACAACTCCAGAGCTCCGTGAGTTACAGATCCAGTTAAAAGAATTGCTAGATTTGGGACTGATTAGACCTAGTATCTCACTGTGGGGAGCACCAGTGATCTTCGTTAAGAAGAAGGATGGATCTCTGCGACTGTGCATAGATTACAGAGATTTGAACAAAGCCACCGTGAAGAACAGGTATCCCATACCAAGAATTGATGACCTCTTTGATCAAATGAAAGGTGCGTCAGTCTTCTCAAAGATTGATTTACGATCAGGGTATCACCAGTTGAGGATCAAGGAAGGCGACATTCCTAAGATTGCCTTTCGAACTCGATTTGGGCATTACGAGTTTGTAGTGGTACCATTTGGTTTGACCAATGCTCCAGCTGTATTCATGAGCCTCATGAATGGGGTCTTCCGAAAATACTTGGACCGCTTTGTTCAGGTCTTCTTAGATGATATTCTTATCTATTCTAAGAATGAGAAGGAGCACGAGGAACACTTGCGGTCAGTCTTGACATGCTTAAGGGAACATAAACTTTATGGTAAATTGTCAAAGTGTTCCTTCTTCCAAAAAGAGATTCACTACTTGGGGCACATCATCTCACGTGAAGGGATCTCTATAGACGCAGAAAAGGTAAAGGCCATTGAAGATTGGCCAATTCCAAGGAATGCTCATGAGGTGCATAGCTTCATGGGGTTAGCAGGCTATTACCGGAGGTTTGTGGAAGGATTTTCTAAAATTGCAAAACCTATTACCACCTTGCAACGCAAGGGAATCCGGTATGAATGGACCGATGAATGCGATGCCGCTTTTACAGAGTTAAAAAGATTGTTGACAAGTGCACCGATCTTGCGAGTACCAGACATGGATAAAGATTTCATGGTATGCACCGATGCCTCGAAGCAAGGATTAGGAGCGGTGTTGATGCAGGAAGGTGGGGTAATAGCTTATGCATCTCGAAAGTTGAAACCTCATGAGGAGCAGTATGCCACGCATGATCTAGAATTGGCAGCAGTAATGTTGGCACTAAAGTTATGGAGACACTACCTAGTTGGTAGAAGCTTCACCCTTAAAACAGACCATCAGAGCTTGCAGTACATATTTACCCAAAGGGATTTGAATGCTAGGCAAAGGAGATGGAGTGAGTTCATGAGTGAGTATGACTTTGGTATCTCTTACATCAAAGGAAAGGAGAATGTGGTGGCAGACGCTCTAAGCCGAAGGCCGAGACTTTTCTCCTTAATTCCCTTGAAGGTTGACTTGAGGGAAAGGGTACTAGGACAAATATTGGGCGATAGTTGGTATCTAAAAGTAACCTCAGCTATTCAGAATGGAAAGAAACAGGAATTGAAGTATGATGGGTACCATCTTGAGGAAGATGGGTTGTTGCGGTATCAGGGAAGGATGTATGTTCCTAAGGAAGGTGATATCAGAAAAACAATCCTTAGAGAGGCCCATAGATCACATTACTGTGCCCACCCAGGAGTGAAGAAGATGTATGCTGACATGAAACAACTCTTCTTTTGGCCAGGTATGAAGATGGATGTAGTGGATTTTGTTTCGAAGTGCCTTGAGTGTCAACAAGTGAAGGCAGATCATCGTCACCCAACCGGTCTCCTACAACCGCATGATATTCCTATGACTAAATGGGAAGTCATTTCCATGGACTTCGTTGTAGGATTACCACTCACATCTCTGAGACATAATGCTATTTTGGTGGTAGTTGACAAACTGACCAAAAGTGCTCACTTCATTCCAGTCAGAGACACCTATGATGTGACAGATGTGGCAAGGGTATTCATAAATGAGATTGTACGTCTTCATGGAGTTCCTAAAAAGATAATCTCTGACAGAGACCCTAAGTTCAACTCCAGATTTTGGACAAGCATGCAGTCAGCATTAGGGACACAGTTGAACTTAAGCTCAGCTTATCACCCCGAGACAGATGGACAGACTGAGAGGGTGAATCAAGTGATGGAGGACATGCTTAGGATGTATGTTATGGATCAGCAGACACAGTGGGAGAAATATCTTCCTCTAGTGGAGTTTGCATACAACAATAGTCATCACAGCTCCATTGGTATGCCGCGATATCAGGCATTGTATGGGAGGCCGTGCAGGACACCACTCAGTTGGGACAGGTTAGAGGATCGAGTTTTAATTGGGCCTGAATTGATTCAGGAAATGGAGGAGCAAGTGATACAGATTAGGCAGCGGCTGAAGGAAGCACAGGATAGGCAAAAGAGTTACGCTGATGCACACAGATCAGATAGAACTTATGGAGTAGGGGATCGTGTATTTATTCGCATCAGACCAAATAAAAGTACCATTCGGTTTGGGAAGGGTAACAAGTTGTCACCTCGCTTTATAGGTCCATTTGAGATTCTTGAGAAAATCGGACCAGTTGCTTATCGTCTCGCGCTGCCACCCCACTTGCATAAAACTCATAATGTATTTCATGTTTCTGTATTACGACATTACATAGCTGATGAGACTCACAAAATTCATTGGAAGGAATTGCAGGTCTCGGACGAGGGAACCTTCAGGGTCGAACCATTACGTATACTTGATCGTAGGGTTCGACAGCTCCGTAGTCGCCATGTGGACCAAGTTAAGGTCCAATGGGACAAGTATAGCCCAGGGTCTGCTACCTGGGAGGATGCAGAGACCATGCGTCGAGATTTTCCCTCACTATTTTGACCATAACTTCGGGACGAAGTTTCCCGAAGGGTGGGTGTATGTAATGCCCATATTTTGATTCGGCATATTTATTAGTTAGACACACCATACTTTACTTCTTATATATTTTGTTGAACTCAGCTCGACTGAGTAAACTATATTGGACCTCATTATATGATGTTACTCTGTCTTATGATTTCACCATGATTATGATGTTACTATGTTATGCAGTTATGATGTCATGATTATCATATGATTTCCTTATTTTACAATTGCAGTATATGTTTATATGTTTTCCTTAATGAAATGTGAAATATATGATTCGGTACGTGGATACCATCTTCTTATATGAATTGCTGAAATGTTATATGTCATACGCATCTATGATGAGCTAAAAAGTTACATGAAATAAAATGATAACATGGATCAATTGGCGATCAATGGAAAATGCTTTCTATAAATTGTATTTTGCAAAACACTAACCTACAGGACACAGGGGCTATGGGATAGCCAGTTACTTGATCTGATATATATTGGAAAGGAAAAACATGTTCATACAGCAAACCTTAGCAGCCAAAATGAGGATACGATAACACAAACTGATAATCCCGATAGCAGCAAGTATGAGTTGATAAGGGCGTAGGCCCAGTATGTTGAGAGGGATGGATGTGTTTCCCACCCTATGTTTCCATGAGACCCGAGGTCGTGGGAGGGCCGTGCTGAGACACGCTCCCCATGTTGTTGTGATGACGATTGTTGGATGCCTGCTAGGGGAGGATAGGTCCGCTGTTCAGCCGACGCTATCGCTCTCAAGTTCTATGTGGTCAGATCGGTGAGTCCGACATCCACTGTTGTACTAGCAGAGGAAGGATAGGGAGGATGCTGGACGTAGGTTATGAAGGGAGGATGTGTTAGTTAGCACTGTTGGGGGTTTAGTATTCCTTGATTCCGAGTTAGTGGAAGTAGGCACCCTTCCTGTACTTGATTGATTAAATTAATGTAAACATAAAGACAATGATGTTAAATCGTAAAGGGTTAACTGTTAAATAACCGAGGATGTTAAAGTAATTATACTATAGATTATGCTTGCTCGTCTGCATGGGGGTAGATACTATTGTTAGTTAGCAAGTATGCTTAGGCGGAATGGGGTTTGTTTGTAGTACATGTCCGACATGTGCATACATTGGCCATGCATGCACACCTTGCACGTGTACAATATTACTGGTGTATAACATACTTGTCATGCTTGAATAGTAGTATAAATGTCATAGATAACTCAGTTAAGGATACATCAATCAACTTAGGTAATGAATGGTTAGGTTGTCAATGTGTAAATAAGTGAATTAGTAATTATATGAAAACATTGTAATAATAAACTAAGACAAGTATCGTCAGTTAACATTGTCATAGAAGAACTGTTGTGAATAGGGTAATGATAGTGTCTAAGTAATTAGTAAAATTGTTTAAGCCCTCACAAGTGCTTTGTTTATAAGAACAAGGATGCTATGTTGATGATAGGGTACCCATGTGATGAACAAATAATTAAGAATACTATGATTGATTCACCTTTTATTATTGTCAAAGGGTGATTTAATTATTATTATTAATTAATAAATGATATTCCAGCAAACATTTATATCCCTATCGTAACAAATGCAATATAAGTAAGATTTAAAATATTGATTTATAAATTAATATTGTGTGATTAATTCCATTTCAAAAGTTAGCCATAATAAGATAATCATTTTTGGAATAAACGTGATGTGATGGAAAATGGATATTTAATTATTCAATGTTAATCTTGGAATTTAAACCTCAAGCTAAGTAGTCTCGACGGATAAGGTGGATCATTAAGACACATCATGTCCAAGTTGACAAGGGGGCAACTAATTATATAATATTTTATTAATTACATTAATAACATTAAAATATCAAGGATGGCGGAGAGGCTTGTATTTAATGAAACTTGTCCCGAATGGATAACCTTGGGGTGATAATTCCCACCGTAATAAATAATTACGACCGTCAATCCAAAACCAAATGAATTTTCCATAAGAGTAATTAATTATACATTTTTATAATGAGACGTGGATGAATGAACTAGGGAAAGGAGTAAAGGTTTGAGGGGCTCGAGAGGGGGAGTTTGGGGCGGTGGAGTAAGCCCAAGGTCTTCTCGAGGATGGACATGTATATAGAGGGGGAGAAGGTTGAAGGTTGGGGGGTTTTTTTTTTGGTTTGGGGAAGAAAGAAGTTGGGAGAACAGAAAGTTGGGAGAACAGAAAGGTTTTTGAGAACAGAGGGAACACTGCTCTCGGGATTATCAGATTGTGGGCTCGGGGGCTTGGAAATCCTTTGATTTCCAAGGGCCAGCAAGATTATAGCTGGTCGGTAGGGTGGACACTTCAGTTTGGCTGTCTAAGGGGTTATACAACCTGCTACAACTTACGGTTAGCATCAGCATCAGGTAATTTCCGTTATTTACTATTATGCTTAAACTTACTGTAAACATGCATCACTTGCTATTTACTGATTTACTGCTATTTACTGATTTACTGAGTTGTGAAACATATTCTTATGCTAGAACATGATTGTTGGAAAGAAAATATTGGTATGTTTGTCTATTTTAAATTACGAATGTAAGGTGATAAAAGAAAACACGACAGTACACTAAATATTATTTAGGCACATAGTAATTCTTAGAAATTTACTTCCATAAACTGGTAAAGTTAAAACGTAGAAAATTAAACCTGAAATTTTACACAGTGCTCTGCTGTAAAAACCAGAGCACTACAAATTTTATCGATTGAATGCGAAATACCTTCGCTAAAAATATCCGTAGAGATCCTCCCTAATACGTCGAGTATTGAGCAACGTTTAATCCACCTTGAGTAGCTTGACGAGCAACGTCGAGATGTCGGTGGGGATATAGATGCCAGTAAACGTCGTGTCAAGGTTCAATATGATAGGTTTGTCCGTCCCCGACAAGATGTTGAAGGTGACTTGGTCCTCTTATATGACCAAGCTAAAGAACCCCTGGGGGCAGGCAAGTTTAACCCCATGTGGCACGATCCTTACATCGTGAGGCGTGTCCTGGAAAAAGGAGCCTATGAATTAGAATATTATGAGGGGAATGTCTTGAAGGAGCCTAGAAATGGGCTCTACCCCAAGCGGTATTATGCTTGAAATTCTAGTTTGAGCTAATACTTTTGTATACTATTGTATAGTTGCTTCTGTACATTGTTTAGATTTATTTTGGTTTTCGGGTATGCTGATTTGCTTTCGTTTGATTGACAAATGTTAGCAGAATCTCCTACGTTCTTAGGGTTTGTGGATGGTGCTATTCGTCATACACAACAGCTTGCTTCTACTGCCTGGGTTATTTATTCACCTGACCACCTAGTTGTGTCTTCAGGAGGTGCTTGTATCGGTTCTACATCTAATAATGTGGGTGAGCACAGTGCTGTAATTGAGCTACTTCGGGATTTTATTTCACATGGTATCCAGTATTTAGAAGTCCGCCTGGATTCACAACTAGTTGTGTCTCAGTTGAATGGTCAGCTCCATGTGAGGGATCCTACTTTATTACGAAGATTCTTAACGGTAAGACTCTTGGAACAACATTTTGTTTCAATTACATACATTCATGTTCTGAGAAGTTTTAATCATATATTTGATGCATATCCTAACTATGTCCTAGATTGGCATTTGTCACATTCTTAATGAATCACACAAGTAAACATACATTTGTACATACACACATATAGTAGAACCAGAGAACCATAAGTTTTTATAAATAACATGTCCAAAATGGTAGTGTCATAATACAAAATTGGAGCCCATAGCTCTCAAAAATATACATATCGATACAAAAAATGGGACTATGATATGTGTAAGCCCTATGAGGAGGCCTAGCTGCTGCCTCGGTAGGATGCGTCTGATAGTAATAATGTACTGCGTTAGCTATACGCTGCAGTAGTCGCACCCAGTTGCTCGGTAACCCCACAACATGGCACTGCATATCCTCTGGTAGTTGTGCTATCTCTATACCTGGTACCTTGTTGGTCATCCATGATAGGTTGACCCGCACAGTATGTAGTGTATGCTCTACTGCAGCACCCACTACTTCATCACCCCTGCCCCGTCGACGATGTCTCGGAAGCCCTGTGCTCTAACGAGACCCTTGTCTACGAGAAAATAGTGAAATGTCAATATATGATACTGCCCCCAAAAATGATTTTTGCATTTACATCTATAATAAAAAATCCCTAAAAATTGAATACACCAAAAAACATAAAAAGAGTAACTCACCGATGTCTCCAAACGCTGCTCTTGGTGGAAGCGGCATGTCACGATCCTGACGGAAGTCTATTCCTACATAGGGGTAGTCATCTATAGCTATGACCTGTCGGTCCCACCAGTAAAAGAACTCATCTGTGTATGGTGATGCCTCTTGGCCACCACCTTGTTGCGTCAAGACCTCTACCCACCAGGTCAGAGCTGGGTCACGGAGACTATGAGGAGGGACCTCAACCCTCGGACTGAGCCCCAGAACTCTCTCAAAGAAGAAACTACATGAGATATTGTCGTATCCAAAGTTTTTTTCCTCCCCATGCTTGCACTCCGTTAACTAGGTCTTCATGGACCCCAGTAACGTTGTGCACCAGTCATAAACCATGGGCCGCATACATTGAGAGGCATAGAACATCATCGGCCTTGAATCCTGGTGAAGCACTGCCGAACCTGTAATCTGCACAAGGGTAGCCACTATAACCTTCATGCTTAGATCGACTATGGCTTTGATGGGCACCTGAATTTTCATTGTTTGAGTATTGGGGACACAGTACCGCTCGATGTAGTCGGGAATGGTGATCCCACCACCCACAGAATGAGATCGAAGGCTTGCCACTTCACCCCGACAGGAAAAACCAGTAATGAAATAGATGTCATCGACCTCCAAGGATAGTATTTGCCCATCCAAGTTGAATTTTTGTGCATCTATGTCCCAATAGTCTATCAAACGACGGAGTAATAGGTTTTGGTCCGTCAAACCCCCTATGTTCCAAAATTTGTAAAGCCCACATGCTTGTAGTGCTTGCTATGAAGGAAAATCATTGCAGACGGCCTCATCTACAAGTTCATGCTCCCTTTCTCTCCATTCTAGAACCATCCTGGAGGAAGAGAAAGAAAGAGTTTAGTCAATTTTATTTAAAAAACAAACTCCACAGCCATACCCGCGAGCTAATTAGCTCACAGGGGCAGGTACCCCGGGGTCAACGCATGCATTGACAGCGGGTACCTTTCCCTACCCACTACCCGTATGCTAGTAGCCCTCGGGTACCGCCGTGACCATTTAGGGCTTGGCCATTTAAAAAATTGGACCACTGAAAATTCAAATAAAAACAATCAAATGAAAGGTGTGGATGAGACTACTAACCTGCTCCAGACGGCTCAACGAACGAATGCCCGCAGCTCCCAAAATCAGCAATTGAACTTCAAAGTGAAAACCAAATTGGGTGAATAGTGAAAATGAATTGTAAATTGTAATTTTTTATTACAATTTATAGTTTTAGAAACCCACTTGTCTATAGTTTTCACCATTTTAAGCTGTTTTGGACTAATATAATGTCTTGGAGTAGCTTTTTTGACCAGATTTCTTCGGCGAGAGTTGTTTTCGTGCCTACGGCATGTATATTTCACACCTGGTATATAGGTTAGATGTTATTTTCACATGCATTATGCATTTGACCTTTTGACCATTTACTTAAATCCTAGGTACGACCCCGCTTCTTAATCGACATAGAACCTTCACACTATTATAGAAGTGTCGTTATGTGGCGATAGGGCCTTTTCGAACATGGGTACCCTAGTTAGAACCCCTTTTACATTTTGGTTCCCATGTCGTTGTTTGTCCTTCAGAGCGGGAATCCTTTGTAGTTACGCCATGACTTTGTGATAAAGACTCATACTCTACTTTTTCTTATGCTGACCATCTCCTATAAGGACTCCCCCTTTTATATCAAGTTGTGATTGCATTGCATCATCCTGCTTGCTGCTTGAGCCTTGTGCTGGCTCCCACTTACTCAATTGTTAGCCTGGTGCCTGAGCACTTTCCCTGTCGAGCCCTAGAAAGCTTCCATTTTCCTTTCACAATTTGATGACCTTATGACCCTGAGGGAACACCCCCCCCCGAGTGTCCACATCCTGCACATGCTTCCTTGCATTGATCATAAGTATGTTCCACTACTTGGGACTAGTCTGCTCACCATTGGACACTCGTTCCCTCAATTGTTGTACTATAAGCAATTTTATTCTTTTTCAAGCTTTTCCAAATATGAAAAAGACCAAAAGAATCAAATATTCCAAAAAGCTGGACGGGATTATGGTTACTACTTCTAGTTGGCAGCTATTGTGTCACCTTTGAACAGAGCATTCATTCCACTCCATAAATTATGAGTCGGGACTATAGTTGGACCTTAGGAGCTGTACTTGTTTCTTAGTTTACTCCACTAATTGGTTAAGCTTCCAGTCACTATGGAGCCCTTTGTTGATGACTCCTGCATCGCACAGTCTATATCGAGTCTATGTTGCCTTAGTCTATCCATCTGTTCATGCTCTTGTTCAAAGGAAGTCCTGACAACAGAGTCATCCATTCCTCATATCTCTTGACTATTGCATGTTGGCCATCCTTATTGAGTCAGTCCATTTCACCTGAGTTCTTCCAAATATTTCATCGTAGCTGGTACCTCATGTTGGTTTATGGGGGATTCCTCAATGCCCTCCTTCCAGCGAGTTTCATTCCATCGATTTCAACCCATTTATTCCATAATTTGAGGCTTAGAGTTCGGTTGAGTACCTTGAGGCTTGTAGTCATTAGTGGTAGGTTCTCTCACCATCGATGGAGTCATCTTAGTGTTCAACTTCAACACATCTATTCCCACTTTGATGATTGTACTTTGTGCCTTGATGCCCATTTTCATTATTGGTGGGTTATCTCGTGTCTGTTAACAGTATACATCATTGACTGGTAATCAGACGATGTCACATCAGGTTCGACCTCAATTCCTTTATTCACTTGATGGGACTTGCACTGTAGATGATTTGTGTAGAAGACCCCAGGCGATAGTGGCATTCAGTATGCTATTTATGATCGTGACTTTACATATGAGATATCATCTCTCAGATATCAGCAGTTTGTACCTCCAGTTTGCACCAGTTGTTTCCTCTTCAGCAGGAGACAATATCTTACTATAGAGGGATCATGGCTATGGTCACTTATGACATCTATTCACTGTATACTTCCTATTCATGGCCATTGTATCATATTTTTGTACTACCGACATGTACTGAGGGATAATATTGTATTATGATGAGTGAGTTGTTCTTTCCATTTGTGTCTCCATCGCTCCACTTCTGATATTTATAATGTATTTCAGTCATCGTAGCATCAGTCTCTGACCTCATACATTAGGGGGCATCTGTTACAATGTAATTTTCCACCTTGTGAGCATCAACACCCTTTGGCCTTCAGGATCCATTTCACTAACTCAGACGTACTTTATGTCCTTCAGAACACAATATTTCCCTATTTTGCTTCATGTACGCTAGTTGTTACATTTTAGCCAGTGTACCCGTGAGCTGTTCCACTATAGCCCACGGGTGTCAAGTAAAATGGTAAAAGACACTAGAAAATTGCTTTTTACTCCCAAAAAGCGGTCTTAGGGTGACCTTTGGCCCTCCATTTTTCTTGAAATGCCTCGATGTGTCCTTTGGCTTACCTTTGAAAGGTTATATATTGAGCACATATGGCATATGGAAGGGAGGAGAAAGAAGCAAGATAACTCTAGTGGATTTTTTCCATATCTTGAGTCTACACTCATTGATCCTTGTTGTTGTGAAACCATTATGTTCACCTTCCAAACTCCTTTCATAGTTTGAGTTTTCCATTCCATGGAGGATTGAAGTGTTGGAGGCACAAGTGGAGAGACCCAGTTCTTGGTTCAGATTGGTTGTCGAAAAGAGGTGATATCACATTGTACTTCTTGTTATTCATTAATAGAAATACTCATATTCTCATCCATTAATGTTGTGAATGTTGTTTATGTTACATTGGGTTGCATTTACTTATGATATCATGGACCATTGCTATGGATAATGTTAACATCTTTCATATATTATATGTTCTTGTTGTGTATTGGTTCTCAAGACTAATTTGCAGGTTCAAGTGCATGAATTGAAATCTTCAACGGAGATCTACCATGAGCGTCCGGATCGATGTTGGTTATATTCTTCATTGTTTTAGCATTATCATTTATATAGTGTGGCATTGATAATTGAGTTATTTTTTGGTAGTCACCTATCTGTTGTGGTCTACCCCAAGCCATAGGAAGTTTTCTCCGTAACAATGAGTATCCATTTACTTCTCTAAAGTTGATAGTGGATTCATCTAAAACGGTGCCCATTTTTGATGGACTATCTATGTTTCTTTCTGAACCACCTGCAAAAAGCTTTGACTGCAAAGTGACAACTACCTTGCCTCTATGACAATCTTTATTGTTGTTTATCTGCTGGTATAAAGATTTCTTGATTTTTGACTCCATGCCCAGTGATTCTTGTGTGAATTTCAACCACATACTTAATCTAAAAACCTTCATTTATTACCTTTATCCGTTTACTCATTTTTTAGAGAGCCCTCTCTGGTAGGGAAAAGGCTAATTTCACTCCTCAAGATTGGTTTGAAAAAGTTACCTTAGGTTTATCCTTCCACAACTAAAGGGTAAAATCTTAGTGATAACAAACCACATGGTTGACGAATTGAGCACCATATTGGATTTTCACCATGAAAACTCAACATCGTACTACTCGCAGTCCAATGGACAAGTAGAGGCCATTAACAAGGTCTTGAAAACCATGATCCAACACATGGTGGGTACGCACAAGTCCAACTGGCACAACATGTTATTTTCCGCACTATTGGCTTATTGAACTTCCATAAAGACCGCTACTGGATTTACCCCTTTCCAACTAGTTTATGGATTGGAGGTAGTCCTACCGATAGAGTGCGAGATTCTGTCCCTCAAACTTGCAATTGAACTTCTCCCTAACACTACTACTGAGGAAGAACGCTTCCTCTACCTTGAAAAACTCGACAAAACTCGCCACGATGCCGCTCTTGCCAACGAGGCATATAAGAAATGCATCAAAGAGGAGTATGACAAGTCAGTAGAACCTCACATCTATATCAAGTGTGATTTGTTCCTCACATACGACCAAAGACACAATAAGATGGGGGTAGGTAAGTTCGATTCCATGTGGCATGGACCCCACATAGTGAAACGTGTTCTAGAGAAGGGAGCCTATGAACTTGAAGACTATGATGGGATATCTTTAGGGTAGCCTCGCAATGGGATTTACCTGAAGAGGTACTAGGCCTGAGTCTTTCATGCATAAGTATGTTGTATATACTATACATGGCGTGTGTGTTTTTCTGTGGTTTGGCGCTTTTTTTAAGTGTGTCTAGATCTTGTTTTCGCTTCTTATACCATGTTCTGTCTGCGTGTGCAGATGGAAACTTGCTACGGATTCACAGACGACGCCAGTGGGCATACTCGTAACCTTGCTTCGGCAGCCTGGGTACTCTATTTTCCCACTGGCAAGCTTATTAGCTCAGGAGGAATGTGTCTAGGTTTCACAACCAACAATGTTGTGGAATATCAAGCAGTCATTGGAACCCTAACCGACGCTCTTTCCTTGGGTATGGACCATGTTGTTATCCATTTGGATTCACAACTAGTGGTCTCTCATCTCAACCGGATTTATGCTATCCGTGACCCTACCCTACTTCGTCTCTATAGACGAGTCTGTATTCTGGAAAGGTCCCTTGAAACCATTAAATACCTGCACATTCCACGAGACAGTAACACAAGTGTTGACTCGATGGCCAATTTCATTCTAGATTGGTACATTGCACAAACATGATATATTCATGAAATATTAAAGAAAACATAACATGTAAATAATCCATTGTATAATCAAACATGTAAACAAGGTCACATTAATCATCCATTAAAACACATAATGTATAAAGCCGTTGGAATGTCTGTATATATATATAAATCCGTACAAAAGTAGAAAATGGTAGTGCTAATACAAAAATCTGAAGCATGCTAGCTTTCAGTAGGAGTCGTCTCTAAAACAATTCTAAAGCCCGCAAGCTTTCATAGTATACATGTACAGTCCATATGCATAAATCCTATGCTGCACAGCCCTAGGCCATTCAGCTCCAGGATGAGCGTGGTAACAGACAATGACCCTCGCCACCTTTTGGAGTAGTGTTCTGAAACGAGCTGGTACCCCCAACTGTCAACTCCTGATATCGGAGGGGTAAGTAATGCACTGAAGGCTCTGTAATTTCAAAATTCATCCCCTGGAGCTTATCCCAAAGCACCTCTTGTTCCTCAAGAGAATCACGGGCTGCAGGATCCATCTCCAACAGTCCTCCTCTCTGCGCCTAGTAGACTCCCAATGGTCTCTCTGGACCCACGTCTGCGAAGAAACATTTAAACATTATCAGTACTACTGCAAAAAAATCATAAAATACAAAAATATAAAAACATGAGCAGTGGTTCTTACCTATGTCACTCCACTACACTCCCTCTGGAAGCACCAGGTCGGGATCTCCCCGGAAGTCTCTGCCAACATATGGATAATCCTCCACCATGAGATCTGTGCTTGCCGCCATGTGAAGAACCCAATACCGAAGCTGACGATGGGCCCTCCGCCACCATGGAGAGCCATCACATTTGTCCATCTCAGCATGTGGGCATCACGTACCTCGCGATCCTTGAAATCCAGTTGCAGGCGTAAGAGAGTCACCCGTTCCAACATGAAGGATACCACGATCGAGGCATACCTGAACTGTTTCAGCGCCCCATGCTGACACTTGGTCAACTGATCCTTGAGGCTAACAAGAATCCCTTCGCACCAGTTAAACATTGTAGGAGACATGCACTCCTCGGCATATTTCATTTGCGACTTGCTTTCCAAGTGAGCCGCTTGGATTCCAACAACTTGTGCGATGGTGAAGAGTATCGCTCATAAGTCTCCATCCATGACATGCTTGATGGGAATTTTCCCACCAACCATCGCTGTATTCGGAACACACCTCTGAGCTATCATGTCCTTGACCAAACGGTCACCACCCCATGACCCGGTCAAAGACACAAGATTCCCTCACTGGGACAATCCTGTCAGAAAATAGATGTCCTCGACATCTATGCTAAGCGTATGCTCACCTATCTGGAAGTGCTGTTGAACATGGTCCCAACATTGGACCAAGTATGTCAGTAGGTTGACCTGGGATCTCATCCCTGGCACTCGAAAGTACTTGAGAATCCCACAGTTTCGCAATGCTGCAACACTTTGTGGATTATTTTCCACTTGCAAATCCTCGAGCTCATGCTCATGTTCCCGCCATTCAAGGACCATTGCATCACTCCAAACCTGCCAAGCAAACCATTTAAACATGTGTAGAACTTTGCCCCTTCATCCAAAGCTTTTAATTTTTTCTAGCTTTTGAGTTTCATTTGGCATTTGCGTCGGTGCAAATCACCCATGCTAACAGTGCGCCGCTGGCGCAGAACCCGAAATGGCTGCCTACATCGACCCATGAATGCATTCCTACCAACTTAAAACATTCAAAAACTACCTAAAAACCTAAAAAAGAAAATTCTAATCCACTGAAAAGTTAAATGGGAAGGTTTAGGGTTACCTGGCACTGACGGCTTGCAAAATGATCGATTGTAGCTCCGATAAACTGGAGTTGAAATTCGGCTCCAAACGGCACTTTGCACTCTCCCAATTTGGTAAAAAACAATTTTAATTTATTTTCACTATTTCATTCATTTTATAACAAAAATGGAATATTCCTTTTTATATTTTGATGCTTTAGTGGGTTTTTTACTATAGTGGGGGTCATTTATTGTATTTAATACTCAGTTAACTACTTTTGACCTAGTTTCTGAGCTACAGGTGCCTCATTAATTCCATTTCTCGACGTGGTCTCATCTTGTAAGTATCATCAGGTATGAACACTCTCCGAGCGTCTTTTCATCATTATTTCGCTCATTAATGTAAATTATTAAATGAAAATTGAGCTAACTCTTTAGTCTTTCTCATGCTCGTTAAACTATTAGAATAAGTCAACGAGTCATAGTTTATCACTTTTTTGGGCTCGTTAAACTTCCACGAAAAAGGAACCCTCCCTGAGTTTTCTTTAAGCTCTTTTCAGGCTCTCAAAATACAAAAAGATTGCTAGGAGAACTTGTCGCGTTCACGCTTGTTAAAATATTTGAATGGCCATCTTCCTAGTGATAGTTTACCCCTTTTTTGGAACAGGGGGTACTACTTACGAAAAAGGAATACTCCAACCAATCATGACTGGAAGAGTCCTCTCTCATGTTGTTTTACCCTTTTTTCGGGTGACGAGGCTAACCTTATGAAAAAGGACCTTTGGAGTCTTCTTTAGTTCTTTTCAGACTCTCTAAACATGAAATGACGTTGAGTTTACCTTCTATGGAATCGTTAAAACTCAACATTGAAGGGCCTGCTATGGGACGAACCCCTCGTTTCCTACGTTCGGAAAATATTTGGGATTGGACGCATCTATGAGGTGAGCTATAACGAGCATTTGGTTACCTCATCAATCTCATTAAAAATACATGAGGCACTCATCAGTCATGATGGGGAAAACTGAAAGTTTTTGTGTTACACCTTTATCTATGGCATTAGTTTAGTCGCTCTTAAACATGGCACTCATCTTGCATTTTCATTCAGTACTTGTCTTCAAGTCTTGTTAACTCCATGAGTCTTGCTACTCCTTTGGGTCATCCAAAGAATGCTTCCACCATCAGTTGCATTAGTAGTTGGCGTCATTCTCGTCATGTCAATACTGTCAAGTCGTGCCATGCCCATGTTCAATAGATGTATTCACCACTCATCATTTGCAGTCAGTACACCTTCCATCATGTCGGTCTACTCTGAGTCAGTCTTGCATGTTACTATACCATCCGATCTACTCCAAACATCTGTTATCAAGTTTCGTGTCAATGATGAGGGATTCATCATGGCCCTCCTTCGACGAATTCATCCTTGTCGAATTCAACACATCATTCGATCACTTTATCTAGAACCCAATTGAGTACCTTGGACCTGCATGCCTCAATGGCATGTTACCTCGCTTTCGACATGAATTTACATCATTGACTCTTGATCAAAATATTTCATCCAACGTTCGACTTCAACTCATTTATTCACACTTGATGATATGTACTATGATACCTTGGGGATCATTGACATCAATGGTGATTCCCCTTGCACTTGTTAACGGTATACATCAATGACCGGTAATCAAGTGGTTTCTACCATGTTCGATGTCAAGACATTTGTAATCACATGGATAGATTCGTATCATTGTGGGTTCGGCTTGAAGACCCTGGGGAGTCATGCTTTACCCAGGCTACGATGGAGATTGTTTGAGTCATATTACACGGATCCACTTATGTATTGGTCATGGTTGTGTTATCATCTGATCATGGATCTACGCTTGTTTCTAGTATCCATGATTGTTTTTAGTCGGTCATTACTACCATGGATCTGCATTGTTTTGGTCGGCAGCCATGTTGTGTGTCATATGAGACTGTGTTCTTAGATTCAATTGTACTGCAACAACATTTTCTCTCCGACAAGTCCTTTCCATTCCTTCTATCAAAGCATTTTACCTGATTAGTTTTACCAGCTTCATGCTTTGGGGGGCATTCTGTTACACCCAAAATCTACACCCCTGTAACCTCAGTGCCTGAATCTCTGAAGTCTTAAGACCAAGCTAGTCATTTAGAGCAAGTTGATGGCCTTTATCCACACTCCTAATTAGGTCAGCGTAGGTTTTCTTTGAGAAACATGCA